>PVJX010003166.1:0-113121 GCA_004027295.1 Dolichotis patagonum | reverse complement strand
GCCCTGGAGAGTGACTGTGGTGTGGGGAGCCTCGGCCACCCCAGGGCGGGGAAACCAGAAGCAAGAGCATCTCCTGAGATCCGAGCCATGTTGGAACTTAGGGCGCCGAGCCAACCAGTAACCAGCCTGCTGCCTACTGGGTCGCAGGCTTAGAATCAAACATACCACACACCCCCTCCCCCGTAACAATTGGGATCCAGGGATCTGGGTATCTCTTAGGAGGTGACCATATTTGGTACAGCAAGTTGGGGGAGTTTCCTTCTACTATCTCTGAAGGCAGATGTTTTTATTGCCATTTTGCTTTGTCTTGATTAATGGTGTTGCTCTATTCAATACTGTGTTGATGTGTTCTATAATGTAGTGTATTTCTTTGATTTTGCTCTACCTAGTAGAAGAACAACTATTGTGAAGACAACGAGATATGCAATGTTGCCTGTTACTGTTGTCCTGGTGACCTGCTGTGATGTTCTGTGCCAGTTTCACTATACTGTCTCAATTGGCTTTATTCCATCCTTTTTCTTTCTATTTGCAGCTTCACTGTGTGTTCACTTTGTTTGCCTTAATTTTGTAACATGAACAGCTATTTCGGGGAGTATGTGGTTTGTCAACTAGCGATTTATGGTTTTTTTTTGAGGTTTTGTATTGTTTCTACCCTTTTTTCTGTATTGCTTTTTTTTCTCTTTAAATAAAATTAAAAAAAGAAAAGAAAAAAAGAAAATAAGTGCACTGGATGAGGCAGAATTGCAGTGGCTAAGAAAGGCCAAGGTGGGAACTTAGCGAAAGGTCAGGGCAGTGTGGTCAGCATGTGACTGGCTGTTTTGAGCCCATGAGCCATGGAAACCGCTCTTCTACACCACAGCCATACACACGCAGGCAGGGACATTTACACAGCGCTGAAACCAAAGTCCACAGAGCACCACCTTTACGGTATGGTGGATTTTATGCTTTTTCTATCTTATTTCATTAATAAAATGTGAATTGCAATTGCATTTATTTCATGAGTTGCAACAAGTGAGTTGCCTCCTTTGCAGAAGAAACGCTTGTCTGACCAGAGGTCTGCCATCTTCTGGGTGCATCTGAAGCCTGGAAAAGCTCGTCAGAGCGGGAATCGATGGCCCCACCCTGGTTTCTCCCCTGCAGTCGGGGAGGTCCCCACATTTACAGTCTGGTTAGCTCCTAGGTGATGCCGTTACTTCTGACTCTGGGACCACACTCTGAAACCGCTGGCCTGGATGGCAAGGTCCTGGGGCAGAGGGTTCACCGAGGAACAAGCCCGGCCCAGGAGCCTGCTGGCCGGAGCCCTCACAGAGATGAGAGTGGGCTGAGGAGATCGAGTCGCAGGAAGGACGTGTCTCTGCTACTTAACCCAGTGGTCCACTAATGTGCCGCTGTGGAGACGGGAATACTCACTGAACTGCGTACCAAGGAACTGATTAGGAACAGGAGGAAATAGGGTGTATCATGAAGGAACAAGTGGAAGAGAACTGAATGTCGCAGCCCACACACAGCGTGCAGTGCCCAACAGGCACCCGTGCTTTAGAGACTTTCTGCGTTGCTGGACACGTCTAGGGCACACTGTGCCTGATTACGTAAATCTTGCCGTCATTAGCTGAACTCAATTTGCCTGGATTTTAGTAAAGAGTTAAGTCATATGAACAAGGAACAGCTGGATGCTTTGCTCGGCCGAACCACAGTAGCGGCTGCCACGGGCCCTGCCCAGGAGTGTGAGCAGGTGTTCCGGAAGCTCTGGCCCTCTGAGGGCAGAGGCGTCCATGCCACAGCACAGCCGCATCGTCCCGTTGAGGCCCAGGGTCGACAGAGGCCTGGGTGCCTGTCCCGGGGCTTCAGGGCATGCGCTTCCAGCCTTGCCCTCCTCTGGTCTCCTTCCCGGGTGTCCCTTGGCCCCTGGAAGACGCTGCTGGTTATTCTGCAGCACCTTGAATCCCTCCACTGAGAAGCAGAATTCGGTCCCCCAAGGCTGCTGACTTTGACTTTCTGCTCTGACTGTGGGCTGCGCCACTACCAGGGCTACATCTCCCCCTGGAGTAATGTGCTCTTCCATTACTATTTCTCCTCTTTGTAGTAGATCACAAATACTGATGAGTTTTCCTTCTCATTTTTTCTTGGATTTGTGTGCCCCACTCCCCACCCCAGGACCAGGGATTGAACGCAGGGCTCACGTGTGCCAGGCAAGCGCTTGACCACCGAGCTATGGCTCAGCCCTTTGTTTCATTTGGAGACAGAGTTTTCCAGGTTGCCCAGGCAGTCCTCAAACTTCTGACACTCTGGCTGAGCCGCCCCAGCAACTGGGATTCCAGGCACTGCCGTCATGTCCGGCTCCTCACGTCTTTACCGAGGGGGTTTAGTAATGACCTGAAGCTGCTCACAATTTCCCGCTGTGTCACAAGCCCCTGGGTCAGTGGGTGTGCCCTCCTGTGACGCGCAGGGCTCCTTGGAGCTGATAGCAAACCTCCTGCTCCTGTAAGCTCCCTCGCTTTGTTTGGAAGTCCTGCCTGATTCTCCTGTCCCACATGGCTTTCTCCATGTTTCTGCCACTTGGCAAGGCGTGCCGTGCAGCGTAAGGGTGGGATTAATGCTCGGCTTCCCCATGAGCCCTGCGGGTCCCTGAGACGAGCGGCTCTTCGCTCCTGGCTGGCACCTGAGGGGAATTTGTGTCTGTGACGGCAGAGGGCATGTGCCTGTTCCCTCACCGGTAGGGTGTGCTGTGGTCAGCACCCCAGGGCCCAGCACTTCCCTTCCCTTCCCCTGCACAAGCCCTTCCGTCCCCCAGAGAGGAGCAGCCGCCTCTAGGAGTCCAGCCGAGCTGAGCTTCGAGGCCTGATGTTGAAGTAACCCAGTCTCCGGCCCCTGCAGATAGAAGTCAGATTCCCGACTCTGGGCCTCTTCACGTTTTACTTCAGTTCTTCTCATTTGCTTTCATTTGTTTGTGGGGACAGGATGCCAGCTCGGGCCTCCCAAAGCGGGTTTATCACCAAATCTGTCACTCAGAGCCACCGTGGGTTCAGAGGGGATTCCTTTTTTAAAAAGCAGCTTTACTGGGATACACTTCACTCAGCAGACAGGCAGCTCACCCAGTGACAGGGCGCACTCCAGTGGCTCTGCAAGGGCAGCAGAAACACCGGGACCCAGGATCCAAGACAGATTTATTCACGTCAACAGACACTGGTCGGGATCCTTCCCAGAATATCAGGGCCCAGTCTGTGGGGGTCTAGGGCTTATACGGGATAAGCAAGCAGGAAGTACAGAAGCAGAATGGCTTGTCCATTGAGTATCGGTTCTTACGGCGTCATCACAGCTTCCAGCCATTCCTGAGAGATAGGAGCCCCCGGAACTGGAGCAGGAGCTATCATCTGGGCAACTAAGAAACTGAAGCTTAAGTGTAGGGGCAGCATTTCGTGCTGCATTCTGAGTCTATCATAGGCTGTTCAGCACCGCGCTATTAATTTTAGAACACGTAGCACATTTTGTCACCCTCCCCAGCCCTGCTTCTCAGCAGCCACTCCACACCTGTGTTCATGTGAAAATGTTACACACATGTATAAAATAGAAATATGTAATTTAAAAAGTAGTCTTCTGGATAACCCTCACTTGCTCCCATGGGGAGGGGTGGGGACCCCGTCACAAACCTCCTCCCCAGACTCAGGTTTGGATGATGATACAGGGTTGAGGTAAGGCCAGGGTTAGGGTGCCAGCACCACCATCCCCAAGAGTCTGCAGGTACACAGAGCTGGCCCCTCCCCTCAGACACAGAGAGAAGGGACGGCAGAGGCCAGGGGAGCGGAGTCCGGGCTCCACGGTTCAGAACCTAAATGTCTTTTGGCGACAGTAGGAAAGGCTACACAGGGATTATATATGTGAAACGCCGACTCTCCATTCTGGTTTAAAGTGTTATAAATTACCTGATAGCAATAACAGCAAAAACTAGAGAACACCTGGAAAGGCTGCAGTTAGAAACGCAGGCCTCAGGCTGAGTACAGAGCCCCAGCCAGGGTCCACCCCTGGGGCTGCCACGACCTTGACTTCCTGAGACCTCAGAAGGCTCCAGCGAACATTGAAACCCAGCGCAGACCTTGGGAGACCATGCACATAGACACAGCCCTCCCGTCTCCTTACACACACACACACACACACACACACACACACACACCCTGCTTTGAGTATCACTTTGTCTGTTTGGTGAAAGTCTTAAAGCCCATTTAAGAATTCACGGACCACAGGTTAACAACCTCTGCAGTTTCTTCTTAAAGAAAACTGTAAACCTTCACTAAAGTCTATTGAGGGAAGAGAAAGACACTTTTCCTAATCATAAGACTAAGAATATCCTAGATTTCAGTATTCCTAAATTATGTGTAAGTTTTATGCAATTTGAACCCAGTCCTAAATGGAATACGCATTTAAAAGATAATATGCATGTCTGTAATCCCAGCACTCAGGAGTCTGAGGCAGGAGGATCATTGCAGCCTGGGCTACAAAGTGAGCTCAAGGCCAGCCTGAACTACATAGTGAGACCCTGTCTCAAAAAGACAAATAATAGTAATAGTAATAATAATAATAATACTTTGATTGAAAAAGGACTTGGAAGTGAACTGCTAGACAATTTTGGGAAGGAACAACAGTAAGAGGCATCTTCCCCAGCTCTGGAGTCCATCCCACACCGGAGGTTTTCAGACAGCGCAGAGTTCGCAGACACGTAGCGCTCTTCTGACCATGGCACTGCCGCTGCTGCAGGGTTGGCTTGACTTTTCTTTTCTTTTCTTTTCTTTTTTCTTTTTTTGTTTTTTCGTTTTGTACTAGGGATCAAACTCATGCCCTCACACCTGCCAGGCAGGCACTTATGCCACTGAGCCAAATCCCCAGCCCCAGGGTTGACATTTCACTATGCTCCATTTTTCTTGGTGGAGGAAAAGTGTCCAGGAAAACCTGAAAATTGTAATGGTCTGACGGAAACTTAAGAAATGAGAATGCAGCCCCTCCAGGTTACCCGGGGACATGGCAGGGGGTTTGCCAGGCAGAGCTACAGAGCCTGAAACGCAAGCTCGTCCTTCACTGCTGCATAGGACTGAAGCTTTTATGACAGTTCCTGGCTCACGCAGAGTACACGTGTACTTTGTAAAGTTTATTCTCTCAACCATCGCTGCATCTTCCTGCCTAGTTTTTCAATTTCAATAATTTTAATAAGAACTTGCTGCCACCCTCGCCCTTAATGACTTCTAGTGTCCCACTGCCACAGTGGTAGCTCTACGCCCTGCAGCAGACTCAGTGCTGGCACAGTGAGCACACATGTCACAGAACGCTTTCCACCCACGCCGCGATGGCAGTGCTGGCCGGGCCGGTGCTGTGAGTCCGAGGGGGTCATTCTGGATCTCAGCCCTTCCACGCAGTTCCATGTTCGTGCGTCCCCCGCTCTGTCGCTGGGCCCCTGCCCAGCATTTTTCAGGCGTTGGGTCTTCTGGAGGCCAACACCAAACACCAGATTTTAGCCAAACTCCAAGGCCAAACAGGAACTTCTGAGGCCCGTAGGGCGAAGAATACACACCAGTCCTCTGAGAAGGTTCCAGAAAGTCTTGTGTGTTCAGCTTCTCTGGCTATACTGTGTGTTCTGAATGTGTGCTGGTTTGGAAGGAAAGAACATTTCATCTTGCAACTCACTAATAAGAGAACAGCCAACCCAGTCTTTAAAAACGGACAAAACTGAACTGCATTTCTCTGAAGACACGAATAGTGAGCAAGCACAGAAGAGGCGCTTTACGTCATGCAGCATCGGGGATCGGAACTAAGACACAACCCACGCACCAGGGACTTCAGTGTTAGCGTGAGCGGCAGCCGAGCTCTCCGGCCGACCCTGCCAGGAGCAGCAGTGACAGCTCGGCCGCTTGGGAAGCGGCTCCAGACAGATGCAAAGTGTGTCCACACTGACATCGCTGTGAGCGTCGATGCCGGCGCCGCTCACCACAGCCAGGCCGGACCCTGCCCATTGCCACACCAAGGCAGAGGGAGAAGCAGTGCGTGTCGCTCGGGGAGCCGTGCACAGTAACGAGGAGCAGAGTCCCAAAGCGCTCGCTGGGCGGGTGGGCAGCCCGGCGCGGATACCACGCATGTGAAGTGTCCCAAACCGGCTACATGGAGCGGGGAAGCCACTCTCACCAGGCTGGCATCAGGCTCGAGGGGACTTTGGGGTTGGGGCACTGGTCTACGGCTGAATTGTTAAGACGGTTGCAAAATTTATAAAGTTTACCAAAAATCATTGAATTTTGTATTTGTAATGCACAGCTGTTCAGAGTACTTCAAAATTAAGTATTACAGATACAAGAATCCCATTTGTAGGGACAGTTAAAAGTCACAGGTCTCCCTGAGAGCACGTGGGCAGTCAAGTGGTAAACTCCTGCCAAAGAGGGGTTAGCGTCACCGAGTCTTGCTTGCTGGTGACGCTCCCCGGGGTTCGTGTCACTCAGACGTGAAGACCCAGAAGCCAGGACCACACAGTGCAGGCCCCGGGCGCTCGTCCAGGGCTGAGCCAGGCAGTGCCGGCAGGAAGTGAGGTGTGGACGAGACCCACTGTGCAACTCAGGCTTTTTTGGCTGAAAAGTCTGTCTCCTTTTTACATCATCTGTATCATCATGGACTCTGGTCGATCTCTGCTTTGCCAATAGATGTCGCTGCAATCAACCGTAATTATTGCCAGCATTCTGAATCGCTGAGAACCTTTACTGCAGGTTGTGGAATGGCACTAGTGACTCCTAACTGTGCTTACACATTTATTTAAAAGTGGTTTCATTTATTTGCTGTCTTGGTGGTATTTGTTTGTTTTTGGTAACTTTTGGTTTTGACAAGGCAGAATAGAAGGGAAAAGTATAAGAATAAAGGCCAAGATTTAGTTTTTTCTTTAGTTGCATTTAATTCCTTTTTCTCCTTTCCTACATAATTAATCAGCCTTTTACGGACCCTTCACATTTATAACTAAGTAAAATAGGAATCATTTTTATTTCTAGTTTTCTACCTGGAGAATGGTGATGTCAACTCTTTTTAACACTGTTTTAATTCTGAAAGCTTCCCGAGCTCCAGCCCTTGCTCTGCTTGGGGTGCGAGTGCTGCCACTGTAAGTGGACAGTCACAGTGCTCAGCAGTGAGCGGCCCCAGACGTGTGACCCGGGGTTTGGGGGCGCACAGAGGCCTTCTGGCCTACCTGTCGCAGGCAGAGGGTACCACGTTCACTGATAGAAGACGCCGAAGTGATGGCAGGTGGCTTAGGCCAGGCTGGGGTATCCAGGGAGGTCAAGCTAGGGTTCTGGGCAAAGGTCACAAAACTGTGATTATTTTCACAGCCATCTCTCTGAGGTCCTCACTTTTTTCATGACTAACTTGAAGGCTGAACTGCAGAAGGAGCCTTCGCTGCATGTTTGAAACGTCAGGGAGGACCAAGGAGGCGGCCGGGGTGTGGTGGGCTCCTCTCGTGGTCACAGACCCCGGGGGCGGGTGGAGGAGTTGCAACGTCTTCTTCCATCTGGCTGAAGATGCTGCTCGTGTGATGCACTGTTCTGGCAGGAAACTGGGTCATTAGAATGGCATTAATTGCAGCAGCCCCAGAATGAATAGCCATGCTTGCCTTGCTTCCTGCTGCGGAAGGGAGCTGTCACCCTGACAAGAGCAGGAACAGTGCACCGCTCCGCAGCAGCGCCGGCGTCTGAGGGTCACACACGGGGAGCAGGATTCGCCTCTCCGCGGCAGACTTTCCCAGGCAGCTTCCCGCCCGCCTGCCTGCCTGCCGCGAGCTGTGCGTGGGAGGCTGCCTGCAGTGAGCTCCACTGATTGCCTCTCCTGACAGCAGCAGACTGACAGGTTGCCCTGCATAAGAATAAAATCTGACGGGAAAAGGCACAAGGTCGTCAGAAGACAGAGACTGGAGGTAGAGAGGATTTGAGCTGCATCCAGCTCCAGGCAGCCATCAGCGATGCAGACACCCTGAAGAGAACTCTGCTCCACCATGGTGCTCGGGGGCTTCCCAGGTAAGGTCCCCGTTGCTGGCAAAGGCAGGGTCTTTCTGGGTGCAGTCAGTGCACCCCGAGGTCCTCGCCAGAGCAGGTAGCCAAGGGCACATGTGCACGTGAAGGTGATGTGCGTCAGGGCGAACCTCCTGTGTTGCCTTTTGTGTTCACTGTGGCTTGAATCGTCCCTGATGTTTCTGAAAAGTGGAGCTGTCCATCAGTGTCAGGAGCGCACCAGGCGGCTCCCAGCAGAGCCGTCCCATCGTCTTCCTGCAGGGCCCTTTCCTTTCCCTCCCGGGTGGTAATTATAAAGTAGATCTGGACATTTATTATCCTTGTTGTTGGTGTTCGTGACTTCACCATAATAAAAAAAAAGGAAGGCAATTTACATTAGAACGAGGTTATTCTGATTAATTGGAAAACCGAGCCGAGCATTCAGCATTTTGTAGATAGAAGTGGAATACCATTAAGGAATCATCACAGTAAGCAAAAGACAGCTTTTCTGAATTGTAAAGCAGCACCTTCAGGATTCTTTGCTAATTGTGGCGAGGCCCATTCATCTCAGACTGCGCATTTAAATTCCCGGGGTAGGGGTGCAGCATTTGGCAGCACAACTGGGGACCCTGGCTCACATGTTTGTGTAATATTACTAGGTTGGCTGTGCAATTTCATGTATATGCTTCTGCTTGACTTTTAAAAAATAATCTATTAAAACTAGAACTGCTTTTATGCTAGTAAGACATGGACTCCTTAGATAATAGAGGGCTCCTGGCTGGCGTATTTTTGCTTATGGGAACCAATTGTGAGCTTGAAGGGCGGACCCCACATTGAAGCCTTTCTTCCTGTTCTCAGCAGTGCACACGCAAATTAGGTTCTTTCTGCGGCAACACAGGGTCTGTGCCGCACTCCTGGTGTCAGTGCCAACCCTGCTTCTGGCCGTGCTGTCAAAGTTGAGTGGAACTTTCCTCCTCCTGAAACACAGTTTCTGAAGTCTGGGGTGGGGGTCCTGAGCTGTTTTGTGATCTTGGTTTAAGCAGATTCATCACAGACACTGTGGGACAGCTGTCCACATTGTGTCCCTCCTTCTCCATAGCTGCGACTGCCTTCCCATGTCCCTTATCGGCCCAGCCCGGGGATCTGCAGATCCTAGCCATCTCTTCAGACTCCCACTGTCACTTTCCTTTAGGCAGCTTCTTGATTTTCCCGTCTGTTTCTCCAGATTTTATTTAGCTCAGTTTTTGTTGTTGGTGGTAGTGTTTTTGTTTTGGTACCTGGGATCGAACTCAAAACCTTGCACTTGCCAGGCAGGCACTTGTGCCACTGAGCTAAATCCCCCCAGCCTTTTCTCCAGATATAGATATATAGATATATAGATATATAGATATATAGATATAGATATATAGATATATAGATATATATAATAAAAGAATGAAACCAAAAACAAATAGAAGAAAATAATAAATATCAGAAAACACAATCCCTTATCAAACTGTCAACATCATTTGTCATATAAATTAACATTTTGATTCTTACATTTCTGTAAAAATAAAAAAGACTCGGAATAGTCTGAAGAACTTTGATAAAGGAACAGAGTTAGAATTCCAACCCTCCCCAATCCCACGACTTACCACAAAGTTACACCAATCATGATAAAAGGGCATCGATATCAAGATAGACAAACCACCAAGGTACCAACATAAATTCCCAAAATAGATACCCACATAACAGACATTTGATTTCTGGCAAAGATGCAAAAGCAATTAAATGGAGAAAGGATCGTACCCTCAATAAATACTGGAACAACTGGGTATCCACATGCAAAAATCCCAAACCTTATTGCACATCAAAAATTTCTTAAAACATCCCAAAGTCAGCTCAAAATGGCTCAGTGGGTTAGTTACAGTAAAGGCAGGTGTGGCCTGAGTCACTGCTTGGCTCAAGTCATTCTCTCTCTGGGACAAAATACATGTTTCTTCCTCATCATACTAATGAAACAATGCGAAGATCATGCATACGTGACATATTTATTTCACTAGTAAGTATGTTATCCAGGCACATCCATTTACCTATAAAAACGTCCAGTTTATCATTCTTTCTGGCTGAATAGTATTCCATTATATAGAAATATGACATCTTTTTTATCCATTCCTAAGTCCATGGGCATTTAGGTTGTTTCCAAGATCTGGCTATTGTAAACTCTGCTGCTTTGGACATGGGTGCACCCATATCGCTGTGGTGTGATGTTTTTAATTCTTTTGGGAAGATACCCAGAAGGGGAATAGCTGGGTGGAATGGGACCTCCAACCCTAGGTTCTTGGGGACTCTCCACACTGACCTCCACAGTGGTTGCACCAGTCTGTGCTCCCACCAACAGTGACGAAGGACTCCTCTCTCCCCACAGCCCTGCCAGCATTTGTTGCTGGTTGATTTCTTGGTAACTGTCCATTCCTTCCGGGTGAGGAGGAATGGCGGTGCTGTCCTAATTTGCATCTCTTGAATGGCCAGTGCTGCTGAACTTTTCTCCAGATGTTAGACGTGCACATGCTCGCATTGCCTCCATGTCCCCTGCTCCCTGGTCTCCTTGTCATTTCCGCCTCCGCAACCCGAAGCTGCTGCTGTCCCTGCTTTGGAAGCCACAGCAGAGCCCAGGAGCCTCCAGCGTGGTCTTCCAGGAATTGAATTACACACATGCAATCGCCAGGAATTTCTGTGCCCTTCGCATCTTACTAAAATAATATATGAATACCATCTTGTGTTCTAGTAACGTTTCTAAGCTCTAACACGTGTCTCGAAGTGACCCACATCTGTGTTATACATGTCATCTCCTGGGGCGCCTGGTCAGGGTTAACTGTGTGTGATTCTTGCAACTCTGTGTCGTCACTGCTTATTAAAAGTTTCTGTTCACGTTGAGTTCCGGAGCAAGCTTCGTGGTGGCCTTATGTCTTAGAATTGTTCTCCCTGCTCTGCACCCAGTTAATTTTTTTTTTTTTGTACCACTCACGACTTGTGCTTGCCAGGCAGGCACTTAGGGTGCTGAGCTAAAGCCCTGGCCCACACCCAGTTGATTTTGAAAGCGCCTTTCTTCTTCACGTCTTGCCCGTCTCTTACATGCAGCTCTGCGCAGCAGCAGGCTGAAGGACCAGTCTCGGTCTGTGGAGATTGACTTCCCTCTTTTGTATTTGCATTGAGACACATTCTTCCAAATGGGTTTATATTGCTTTACTTTTAGTAGTTTGTGTTACTTTAAAATATTTCCGATTTGCATCTGAGTATGGGTTAAGCATTCATCATTTTAATCGATCTAATGCTGAGCAGAGTTATAATTTGATTTAAGGAGGCAGTGTAACCAAAATTTGGGAGCATTTATGGTTATTTTCTTGTAGAGACTGCCTGTTCCTTGGTGAACGCGGGGGCAGAAGGTCAGAAAAGCCTTGCTTGGAGTCCATGGGGTTTTCTTATTTCGGCATTACGTTATGCAGTTGCGCTCTCTCTGTGTATTTTACATTTGTGATGCGCCAACAGTCCTTGCAAAGCATGAGAAATCCACACTTTGTTTAGTGTGTCCCCGAAAGTCAGCCCTAGCGTCTCCTCTGGTTCTGGGGAAAGCTTGGAATCACTTTATCTATTGCTTGGTCACCTTGCACCTGTGACAACAGTCATTAGGAGTTTCTGTGTCTAAAGGAGTCCTCGGCCTGAGCAGAGAGGGACCCTGATGTGATCCCGCCCTGAAGCAGCTTAGAATCTTTAAAAAGGTTGTAGGTGTGGGGAGAAAGGGGGCCAGGAGGCCTTGGAGAGGCCAGGTGAGGGGAGCTGACGGGGCGGGAGGAGGCAACTGCAGACCCGGCTCCACATGAGCAGAGAGAGGTGCAGCTGGGAAGCGGGGCAGGAGGCGGTCGGGATAGGCAGGGTCCCCCACGTAGTCCGAGAACTCATTTCCTGAAGTAGGATCTATATGACGGCTAACTCAAGGACGCTACATTTTAAATTTCATAGGGAGAAAGGTTTATTTGGTTCACAGTTTGTAGAGGTTTTGGGGCTGTGTTTTAGAATAAAATGAATAGTTTTGTTTCTTTTTTTTTTTAAATTTCATATTCCAGGCACTGTGCTTTGCACACATTTTTCTTCAGTATGTATTTTTATGAGTTTTTAAAAAATGTCTTATCATCTTGTAGATAAAATCTAGATGACTCCGAAGCCCACACTTTAAACAGGTTTTTTGGGGTTTTTTAAATAGGTTTTAA
Source organism: Dolichotis patagonum (assembly GCA_004027295.1). Lineage (NCBI taxonomy): Eukaryota > Metazoa > Chordata > Mammalia > Rodentia > Caviidae > Dolichotis > Dolichotis patagonum. Next base: position 100,877 of record PVJX010003166.1, on the reverse strand, counting down.
CTCTGTTTCAAGGAAACCACTCCATTTCCAAAGCCAAACTGACCACTATTCTTTATTGGTCATTTATTGTTAGGTCCACTCACTGGACAGATGGACACAGTTAGGACTCTGCCCCTCCACCAAAAGCATGCTGATCCTGAAAAACATTCACTGTCTCCTTAAACTACACTTTGTGGTTGAAAGTTCCCACTTGGAAAAAGGAACCGCAAACCACATGAAGCTAAATGAGCTCCAGTCCAGCCTGGGGCTGCTCCTGCCCGACCTCACTCAGTGCACAGGGAGCCAGCTCTCCCTCCGCCCAAACAACTTCTGACCACCGAGGAGAAGAGCAGGGCCCCTCGAGGCCGCTGATGGGCTGGGGCGGGCAGTCTCCAGGCTGAGGAGCGTCTCACAGGCTGGAGATGCACCAAGTGCGCGGCACTCTCTGAACTGTGAATCGCAGCTGGGTTCTGGCCCCTGGTTCCACCCGCCGCTTCTGGGCTCCACATCTGCTGTGTTCTTCTCGCAGAGGCCAGGAGAGGTGAGATGGACTGAGGCCAGAGAGCGAGTGGATAGATGGCTAGGGGGAGAGAGACAGACAGAGGGAGAGAGAAAGAGACAGACAGGCAGGAACGGAGAAATGCAGAGAGACAGAAAAGACAGAAAGACGGAGAGAGACAGGCAGAGGCGGTCTAGCTCACAGCTTCCTTCTGGCCTCCCACCCAGTGTCCTCTTGGAGACAGCGGCTGCTGCTTGCAGATGGCCTGCTGTCATCTGCAGGGATAAATGTGCCCGAGGTGACAGTCTGATGACAGACGTCGTCACGCTGCTCCCGCTGCCTGTCTGTCCGTGAGAGCCTCTGTACCAGCCCCCGCTCCTGTGCAAAGTCCGAGCTCAGCTTCCCCGTGCGGCGGGCGCTGGGTACGTCCAGTGTCGCTGGGGCAGTGTAACTCACGGTTGTTCAGTCGCCTGTCCCACTGTCCTTCCATAAGAATTGTATTGGTAGATCAATGACCTGGGTTTCCCAGGTCCCAAGACTGACGAGAACTAGATTCCCATCGGGTCCCTCTGGGATCCATGCCTCCTCTTCCTTGTGGCTGGCGACTGCCCCCCAAACATGGCCACCGGCCCCCCAGAGTGCTGCTCCCTGCGTGGCCAGTCTGCGGCGGCTCAGCGCCTACCAAGCTGATAGAAACCATTTTGCACACGCCCTGGTGAATAGTCGTGAGGACAGCCAGATCTGCTCAGCTGAGGGAAGGAGGGAACGGGTTCCACCGTCCACGAGGGTCCCCTAAGAGGGCGACATCGGGCAGTGATGGCATAACAGCAGCAGCATGTCTCCAAGGGGGCCAGCAGCTTTCCTTGGAAAGGGATTTTTAGTAATCAGAAAGGGCTTATGCACTGGGGGGTGGGCAGTAGGGTAATAGGCAGGCGAGTGGATTCCTGCTCCCAGTCTCCAGAACGTGAGACCTCGCCTCACAGCTGTCTGGGGGCCTGGGACAGAGGACTTCTCACAGAATTCTCTGACCTTTCTGCAAACCACAGCTAATACCCACCTACTAGGTTTTCCTGTGATCCAACGGCATAAGCTCTATGAAGTACTTAACACATCACTTTTTAAATGGTAAGTACTTTGAAAAAGTTAGTGGTATGCAGTATACTTGTATATATGCACATACACATGTTTCATGTTACATTTATTTTCCTGTATGCAAGACTGAAAGTTACTGTGATCCAAATATGGTGATCTCTTTTCTCATTTTTTTAATAGCTATGTGGCTGTGTCATCTCGCTGTGTCTGACCTTTTACAGGGAACATGAGACCAGGAAACAGGAAACTGTCAGCTGGCTTCAAAAATCACACATCAGTACCTCAGCCAGCCCTGTTTACATTGCTTAGAGCCAACTAAAGGGAAAAAATAACGCAGCCAGCTCTGTACAAATCAGTACATGCAGAAAGGGCCCAGTTTAAGTAACGTGGACATGATCGTCCTGCATTCAAGCAGAGCCATCCAGGTCGTCTTCTACAGAAGCCATTCCTCTCGCTGTGATTGTAACTATGAAAGAATTAGTTCGTATGCGGACTGTGACAATCAGTGGTATACCCAGTATTTTCAATTCCTTGCGTTTCGATGGCATGGACTTTGTCAGCTCAGTTAGCTGTAGCAATTTCCCTGCCTGTTAGAAACTCAGCTGTGATGAGGAAGTTAACTTGCAGCTTGAAACATGGCTCTTGTTCTTCCCAGCAAGTGAGAGTTTCAAATAATCACCAGCCCAGAATATTTTAATATAGGATAGGACATGTTCCTAATTAAATTACTCCATATGTGCTTGTTCGACATTTGGGACATACTTGCAGCTCCAAAGTCCTCTATAGCCGGAGTACCTGCTGCTTGGAAAACCTTAAAGCATTACCTTGACTTTTTCAGCATCTTCTGGTTTGTTAGGCACATGTTTCTACCTTCGTATGAAAAACCCTCAGTGAATCCGGCTGCACGCAAGCGTGAGGAAAAGTGGTCCTTTTCCTCAGGGGACAGGCAGCAGGGCCGTACGGTGGGGGAGGGTGGCGAGGCCCAGGGGCCGGAGCTCTGTCGAAAGCTGGTTTGTGGCCAAGTTGTCGAGATGCTTGGTTTCTGGCTGTCCAAGGCGGACCTGGACTGAGTCATCCCTAGGGCGCCCGAGGCCCTGATGGCCTGGGGAGGGGTGCTCTTTCTGGTTCAGGTGGACAGGGCTTCGAGGCGCACTGACGCCCTTCACAGGGTTACGAGCTCAGGTCTGGGCCCCTTTGTTGGAGTGCGGCTGCCCAGCGGAGCTCAGGTGTCTGCCCGTCTTCTGACTGCTGTCCAGGTCACCTTGACCTGCCACCCCGCAGCACCCATCTCAGCCGCATTCTACACAGGGAGCAGGCGACGCGGCCACCTCCCTTTGTAGGATGTCCCTTCTGCTCATGTCCACTGTGGAGCTTGGCTGTACAGAAGCTGTGAAGCCACAGAGCCGGAGGAGAGGCCAGAAGCTCCTGCTGGGCAGACATGTGGCCGCCTGCAAGTGCATAGTTCTGTCCCCGAGAGCAGAGGGAGAGGGCGTGTCGGAGGCAGCAGACCTGGGAAGCCGGAGAGCAGCTCCAGCACGGTGGGTGCAGGCCGTGGGGTTCACCCCCAGCCACCTGGCCAGGGCCGCCTGGCTCCAGGTGCCGCCCTGGATTAGGACTGTGGTAGAGCAGCTGACAGGGCTGGGGCACAGAAGTGGTGGTGTTATAGTCAGGGGTTGTGCAGAGAACAATTAGAATCCGGACATGGAGTTTATAATATTATTTTTATGATGGCCACCCAGAGTTAACACAAGAAAATGCAGGAAATCTGTTCCCAACACCAAAGACATGGAATATTTTAGCCAAGGTCCAAGATCCCACAGCAATGTCCCACGTGAGTCCAGATGAAGACCCAGAGCTCATGACACTGGCTCCCACGAGTCCAGCTGGAGGTCTAGAGCCCACGAGAAGGACTCACACCAGTCTCTCTTACGGATCCATGCCGGGAAGGCCCCAAAGGTCAGCGGTGGAAGCTCAGAAGTCTATGCCAGCAGGGTGAAGGAGCTGTGCTGGTAGGTTGAAGGTTCTACACTGGAGCCAAGAAGTCACACTCACAGCAAACACCAGGGCTGTCCTGAAAAGCACCACAGCCATCCTCAGTGAGCCCCGAGCTCCTCCGACAAGCACAGCTGAGTACAAGCCAGGAAGCCAATGTGACGAGTTCATCCTGGAGACCATGCGGCACATGTCTTCCCCTCCAGAGCCAGGAAGCAATGCTCGGTGTGAGGAACAGAGCTTCTCCAGGAGAACCTAAGGGCTCAAACAGCAACTCGTAGGACAACCCACAACGCCTCAACGCATTAATGCTCTTCCTTCTCCTTCACGTCTCCATTTATGCTGGTAACCTTCCTCAGGTGAAACCTCTACGCTCAGCAGCATGGTGATTCAATTCCGCTGGTGTTAAATTGACCACCAGTTTTTAATCCGCAACAGGTGGCCAGGGAGCCGCAGCAGGGAGCTGAAAGAGGGCTCCTCTCTACCTCTGTCATTACCCTAAGAGGGACCACGCCCAGGCCGGTGCACAGGAGCAGGGGCTGCGCCCTGGCCCCTCCGTGAGCCCAGGACCAGCGGCTCCAGCCTAGGCCCTCACCGCCACATCTGTGTCCCAGGGTTACAACTTCGCTGGGAGTCGTGGGAAGAGCCCGCGGCGTGGCCGGTTTCCTGCAGTTTGAGACACACACATTTACTTTCGAGGAAGGAGACCAAAAGCGCCTTTCCCAGGAGCTTGACGCCCTCGTTTAGAAGCAGAGAATCGAAACCACCTGCAGTGTCCCGTCTTAACATTTGCTTGCTTGCATTTACTTCTGCAAACCAGAAAAGTGGGAGACATTTTTGGCCCAGAAAGTGTTTTCTGTTGGCGATTTTAAAGGGTTATGACTTTAGGTTAACATTGTTTATTCTAATGATTTCTGGAAGGTAACATGGATTTTGTTTACTATAGTTCATCCTTAAGCATATTAAAAAGCAGTGTCACTATGTGACTAAACACAGTTCACTAAAAGAAGACGCAGATTAAAGGTTTCAGAGATTTCTTGACACATTGAAAAGAGATTTAAATTCTGCCCCAGCTGTAATTTGAATAGAAAATGTGGCAGTTTTTACTCTTAATGCAGTCGTAAGAGCTAAAAGCTAGGCTTTCACACCATATTTAACACGCCATGCGACCGGATCATTTGACTGTGAATGCCTTGAATGGTACAAAATGAAACAGGCTTTAGAAGACAGCACTGCAGTTCAAAATTACACAAAAGATCCTTCACAATGCTACCTAGGAAAAGGGTTTTATATCTAAGCCTCAAGGATTAACAGATGCTTTTTTTACTTCTGTATTTTTGACTGGTACAAAGTCTTCCCCTCCTTTGGAGGTTCACACTGTAGTAGGTACTTTGGAGACAGGGTCTTGCTATGCAGTTCAGGCTGGCCTTGAACTCACTGTATAGCCCAGGCTGGTTTCAGTGATCCTCCTGTCTCAGCCTCCCAAGTGCTGGGATTACGAGTGTGTGCCATCTCACCTGGAACATTATAGTAGTTTTAAAACTTAATTTTAGATACAAGTTTGAACTTCCCTTGGATGCAGTTGTCCAGTGGGCCTCTCTGAGGTCCCGGCTCCAGTCTGTCTGTTGACAGCGTTCCCCCATTTCCAGGGCCTCACAAAGCCGTCTGGGGGTCCTCGGGTTCTGGCCTCACGGTCTCTGCACCCTTGGTCTGTGGCGTCCACAGCAGCAGCCCCACCACCCGCTCCCTCGGCCTCTACCTGCTGTTCGCCCTCGCCTTTGCTCTTCTCGATCAGACCTCGCTCCTGGGGAAGGCGTGCGTGGGGTGCGGCCAGGCACGGTTGCTTTCCCTTTGCACCTTTTGGCTGAGTTGTTTGATGAACTCTGCATCTCTCTTTGGCGCAGTAGGCTGTCGGTCAGGGAGGAGCCGCTGGGGTAGAGAAGTCCCCAGGGCCAAACGCCACCCAGACCCGACCCGTAGGGGGCGCCAGAGAGACCAGGCTGCGGAAGAAGAGGTCGGCACCACCCCAACACCCCCGCAAGGCTAGAGGGAAGCAATGGGTTCACTTTTACTTAGCTGTACTCAAGAACCTTCCTTTTACTCCTGAAACTTTGATTTTTTCTAAACGTGGTTTTGAACATTAAAATACGGTTTTGCCAGTTTAACCTTAATTGCCTGTAAGAGCTGAACTCTGCCATGCAAAGGCAGCCTTCAGTGAGCTCTGCTCCCCAAGCTACCGCGCTGACCGGCCCAGGGCCCAGGAGCAGCACAGGCCTGCAGAGCGCTGGGAGCCGGAGCGCCAAGTTCGTGACTCGGGAGGGACAGGGGCTTTGGTGAAAACTCCCCTCTGCCCCGCTCCTGGTGACCTCAGGCAGCTCGCGCCGGCCGGTTCTCAGGCCTAGAAAGGGCTGGGCGCTGGACGAGACGGTCTGGAGGAGCCAGTTATGCACCGGGGGTCGGAGCGCGCTCGTCCCCCGCGGCCCATGTGCCCGCTCCGGCCTTTCCTCCCTCACTTGTCCTGCAGTCCATCCCCTGCAGCTCTACCTTCTTCTGCCATCGGGTGAGAAAAGCTGTGTCCGCCGCTGGGCGAGGTCCTACCTGCTCCTCGCTGCCCGAGTCTCTGGAGACACCGGTGGGAACCTGCCGCAGCGACACCCGGTCACCTGGGCCCGGTGTGGCCCGACACCCCCACCCCGAGGCTCTGAGTGCCACCCCGCCCCGTTCTCGGTTCTCCCGCCGTGCTGACCCCTGGCTGCTACTGTTGGGCCAGTGCCGGTTTCCAGCCCCGCACAGCCGGAAGTAGGTTTTGAGGGTTACCTACGAGAGACCACGTTTTACTTAGTGTATTGTGGTAAAACCATAAAGACAGTTTATCATTTTAACTTTTAAATTTGCCATTCTGTAGTGTGAGTCTGTTTGCATTGTTATAAACATCTCCAGACTTACTGTAAGTCTGTGTCCTCATTAAACCACTCCCTGCTTGGTACAAGTTTCGTAATTATTCCTTATCCTCTACCCCTGTGGTGCCTGATAATCATTGCAATGTCTCCTATTTCTCCATCTTGCCTTACAGAACGGCAATCATACGGTACTGGACCTGGCTCATTTCACATAGCACAAAGCCCTCAAGGTTCATCTGTATTGTAACATGGGACAGGATTCCCTTCCTTTTGAAGGCTGCATAGTGTTCCATTGTTGCAGTGCAAACATTTATCCATTCATCCAATAATAGACCCTTCAGTTGCCCCCACATCTTGGAGTTGGGAACAGTACTGCTACAAATATGGATGAATAATTCTTCAAGACTATACTTTCACTTCTTTTGGATTTATATAGAGAAATGAAATTGCTAGACCATGTGGCAGTTTGATTTTTATTTTATTATTATTATTATTAACTTTTTTGAGATAGTGTTTCACTATGCAGTTTAGTCTGGCCGAACTCACTTTGTAGCCCAGGCTGGCCTTGAACTCTCAAGAATCCTCCTGCCTCAGCCTTCTGAGTGTTGGGATTATGGCGTGTGCCACCACACCTGGAAGATTTTTAATTTTTTGAAGAAATGCCACACTGTTTCCCGTAGTTACTGCTATGCCCTTTTGCAGTCCAACCAGACACGTCCTGGAGTCCAGTTTTTCTGATCCTCGGTGCACCTATTTGCTGTCTCCTGACCACAGTCGTCCAGATGGGTCTGAAAGGTTCACTGTGGTTCTTCCCCGCACAAGACACCATGCCACTTGCTTGTTGCCCGTTTGTGTGTCACCAAGAGCAATGTCTACTCACATCTCAGCCTACATTAAGTTGTGTTGTTTGGGTTTCTTTCCTATAGCAAACCCATTCTCCTCCTACTCTGGTGACTGTGTTCTTTGATGAACAGAAGTTTTCATCTGCGTAAAGTCTCATTTGTCCATCTAACATCATGAAGGTCCGTCTGTTTCTGTCTAGAAATGGAGCCATGGACCTCATTTTCTCGGTGATTCAATGGAGGTGAGGTGAAGCAGGGTCTCACTGTGCGGCCTGGCCCTGAGCTCACGGTGACCTCTGTGGTGCTGGCACAGAACCCAGAGGCTCTCTGCATCTGAGCCGCACCCCCAGCCCTTTGAGTTTTTAATTTTGAGACCAGGTCTCACTGAGAAACCCAGGTTCCTCAGTAACCTCAGCCTCCCGAGTGGTGGGACTTCAGGCAGGAGTCACCTGAGCACACTTGTAGTCATCAGTGACTGTGGCGACATCGCCGTCACCCAGAGCCCTTGGCTTACGATTGAGGCCCTCGGATCCTGGCTGTCCTCCAGTGTTGACAGTGTGTGACACCATGTGCCCACCATCACCGTGCCATGCAGAGGGACTTGGAAGACCCCGCCCCCGTGCTCTGCCAGCCTCTCCTTCCCTCCCCTCAGAGGACACAGTTTCCATGCAGAAACTTGAACTGTGCAGAGGGTGCCCCCACCCAAGCTTCTGGAACCTGAGTAGAAGCTCAGCTGAGACTCTTCAGTGCTGGTCAGTGGTCACTGCAGTGGACATGTGGTCCGGGCTGTATCTCCTGTCTGACATTGTCCATAGTGAGAGAAGCTTCGGAATCACATGGTTTTGTTGGCAGCACCTTTCAGCCCCTCGCCCTCCTTCCAGGGCATGGCACCAACCAGGCTCTCCCACAGGCATGCCCGGGCCCGGAGGTGCTGTGGTTCCTGTGAGCAGTCATTTCCACTTCCCTCAAGTGAGTCCCTGGGACTCGGCCCCCACGGCCCCCGTGGCCTCGGCTTGTTACCCGCACAGGACCTGGGGGAGGATTTTACTTGCAGTTGTGAAAATTTCAAATCTAAGCACAGAGAGTCAGTGAATGTCCACATACCGTTCTTCCTGGTTCACTAATTACCAAGGTCTGTCTGTCACCTTTTCCTTGTTTTTCCATTCCCAGACACCCTGTCATTTCATATGTGATATGTCACTCCACGTGGTCACTCCGGTATCAGTCACACACCCTGCACAATCGTGGTTTTTACTCATTGTCGTAGTTACTTTTCTCATCGCTGGGGCAAAATCCAGCAGGAACTCCAGCAGGAGCAGAGAGAGCACGGGCAGGACACCCTCAGACCTTAGCCGCAGGGACCTGACCACCTCTTCTCACCTTCAAACAGTGAGTCAGCTGTGAGCCCCATGATCCAGTCACCCCCAAAAGCACCACCTGTGAGCACAGGAAGCTTTGGGAGCATCTACATAGAAACTGTAACTCTAATGTACAATCCACAACCAAAAATTTTTATGGCCTGAAAATACATTTTTAGAAAGGATTCAAATTAAAATTAAAACAAAATTCTCATGTTACACTATTTTATATGTCTTTTTAAAAAGTAAACACTGAGGAAGAGCAGGGGAACGGGACTAAAAAGAATCAAGTTATATCATGTACAGGTACAAATGCTCTATAATGAATGTGATTACTACTTATATCTAAAATGTACCAATAAAATCTGATTGAAAAATAGTAAATAAACTTACTAAACCCTCCACAAATAGAAACCATATGGTACCGAACATGGTTCTTAAAGTTTCCACAGAGAGCCGATTCCCACCCACAGACCACATCTGGGTCGCTGGTTACAATGGGACGCTCTCCGGAAGCCGCTCTGCGCCTCCTTTCCTTCCCGCCCACAAACCACATCCGGGTCACTCACCAGAAGTGGGACTCTCACCGGAAGCCACTCCGCGCCTCCTTTCCTTCGCTGTTTCTTTCCTTTTACGCAGACGTAACCTCTGTCTTGACCTCGAAAGCCACAGTTGTCTTTATGTGGTTTTGAAACACAAAAACAGCATTATGTCACATGCACACTTTTCTGTGTTGGTTTTCCTAGATCGAGTAAGTTTCTAACATCCACCCGTGTCGCTGGCTATGAAAATAGCTTGTCTAAAGTGTTGTGTAATGTTCACTTGTGCCAGGGTGTGTTTCTACTTTCTACTGAACATGGATTGCTCCAGGATTGTATGTTACAGTCCAGAGAATGCCAGGGGTCAGCCTAGAGTCTAGCAGCAGAAATTCGTCGTCATGTTATTGTGCAAGCTGCTTCCTGCGTAAAGTTTGCTCGCTGCGTGTTGGTTGATTTGACATATGATTCACTTAGCGGAAAATTTCAGATATACACTGTGAGCGGCGGACCTTTTACCCCACCCTCTATGGTCTCTTATGACAATAATTTTAATGATTCTTTGACGTGGGTTTCTGGCTTTTTTTTTTTCTTGTAAATCTGTGTTTGATTTTCCCTTTCAGGCTTATGTCTAATATGAGTTGCAATTTTATGAGACAAAGGATAGGAATGATTTAAAGCCTTGTGTTTTTCTGAGTTCCACACACAAAACTTTTTGTTCATTTGGCCTGGGTTCTTCCCTAGGATCACAGACTCCAGAGCCAAATGCTGAGGCGACGGCAGGTTTACCGATCGCCCGTGCCGCCCGGAGCCCCGTGCTCCCCTGTGCTTTAGGTGCCTTGTCTGTGGAGCTGGGTGATGACAGCTGCCTCCGCTCCTGGCGCTCCCACAGCAGCTCGCTGAGCTTGGGGGGGGGGGGGAGGACGGCTCGCACATAGGAGCTGTGCATGTGAAAGCTGGTGCCGTTATGTTTAATTTTCAGTTCTGCGGGTTTGTGTTTTGATTGCAAATATCCATCCACAGGTTCCTAGGATACTGTCAACGTCATATCCTGGCAAAAATACCTTCTATACTCAAGAGAAAGTTTACGCTTTTGTTGTGAAGTCAGATATGGTTGCCGTATGCTGGCATCTTTCCGTTTTCTCTGAGGAGCTAAATATCCTCTTGCCACTTGCTCCTTCCCATTTGAGTTTGTGCATTGTTTCTTCTGAAATGCTGTGGTTTCCTTTATACATTTTTACTTCCCAAGCCTTGACGCACTGACTCTCAGAGAATTAAAAGTTGGTTACTGCATACAAATGATTAGATATTTTTCATACCTGATTTTTTTTTGAAGTAGCATCATCATAGTCGTTGTATAGGAATAAAATTTAAAAATGTTTTCTCTTTGTCGCTGGAAGCCAGTCGGGTAGCTCAGTGCTTCTGAAATTGCCGTGAGTTATTATTCCAGGACGCTGAGCATTTGCTATTGAAATCCTGGGCAGAGATTGAATTAGGTTTCTGTCTTGGGAGGGAGGTTACCTAGCAACCCCAATCCCTGTGTGGATAGGAAGCACGGAGGCCTCCCGGAGAAACACATTGTCTTTCTTAGAAAGGGGAAGTAGCGATGCTCTGATACAGAGCTATGAGCAACCTGGGATGCCTTTCACAGGTGCCATCGTCCTGGGGCTGAACAATCCGTGTGCAGAGCCAGCCCTACCACTCAGCAGAGTCAGAAGACTTCTCTTGCCCATTCTTGTGGTCTGACGTTCATTCACTTAGGCATACGGGGAGAGCTTGGTGCAGAGAGAATTAGGTTGAGTATCTCATCTCTGATTTTTATTTAGAAATGGAAAGCCATGTAGGTCACTTGAAAGAGGAGTTACTGCCACTTGACTGACATGTTCTAGAGCATAGGGGAAAAGAAATAGCTTTCCTTTTTATGTTAGGTTCATGGTTGAGATCCCTGTAACTAAAGACAGATGAACAAGAGAAAAGCATAAAAAACTTCCAGAGCAAAATAAAAGATTGGCAGCCAGGTGTGGTGGTGCACCCCTGGAATCCCAGCCCTCAGGAAGCTGAGGCAGGAGGATTGCAGTGAGTCCAAGGTCAGCCTGCCTGGACTGCAGAGAGAGGCCCTGTCTCAAAACAGCAACAAAAACAGAAACAAAGAAGACTGGTAACAGGAAGCAGAAGAGAGATGGTCTTCAAATGGGAAGGAGATCAAGGGATGGAGAGAAGCGGGGAGAGAAGGGGAGGGGTGAAGACATGTTCTGTCCCTGGACTGAGTCCACACGAGAGTGTGCATTGCACATACTGCAGACGTGGACTAATCAAAAGCAAAGCCAGAGCAAGAAAAGGTCAAACCAAACCAAACTTTAATGCGTTTTACATGCCACTTCTTAAAAAATCAGGTGTGTTCCTTCCTAACACCTGAAATGACATCCCACAGACAGGAGAAAGCTGTTTTATTTTGCTTGTGGTACTGGGGATTGAAGCTAGGGCCTCTTTATCCCCAGTACATCCCCAGCCCCTTTATTTTCATTTCGAGACATGCTGACTCCAAGCTTGCCCTCCTCCTGCCTCAGCCTCCTGAGTAGCTGTGTGCCAGCATGCCCAGGTAAGGTATGTGCTTTTTTTTTTTTTTTTTTTTTGTCTTTTTGAGGCAGGGTCTCCCTATGTGGTCTCAAACTTGCAATGATCTGCCTGCCTCAGCCTCCCCAGTGCTGGGATGACAGGAGTGCGCCACCACATCCGGCTCCAGGTGCGTGCTTTTAATGCCAGGTTTGGTGAAGCCCTGAATGACAGGGACACTTGTCCAGCTTGTCCTGTCCCTTGGGTCTTCAGAGAGGAGATGTACCTGTCTTCCCAGCTCAGAGAGGGGCTCTCCAGCGAGGGTCTCCTACGCAACCTGCCATGGGGGGCGCTCGGGGAAGTCTTTCCTAAGCCCCATGGCTTCGAGACACCAGAGCAGGAGGAGAGAGCGAGATAGAGACCCTCCTGCATCTGCCGCTGCCAGCGCCAACACGGTGTTCCAGGGTTTTGTGCCCCGAACCCCACCACAGTCTAAGATTGGCTGCGCATTACAGTGTTTCCTAGAAACACGCGGATGAGGAGGAGCCAGATTGACGATCATCGTAACACCCCCGCATTTTGTTGCCAACAGCGAGTAATTACGTAGTGTGCAGGTGGGCGTGCGCGGTGCACCGTGATTTCCCTCCAGGGGAAAAATCTGGGTCCTTTGGGTGTTTTGTTTGTTAATTTTAGAGGTGAACCCACTGGCTTGAAGTAAAAGAATACTCTTTACCCCACTTCTGTAAAATATTTGTGGTGAAACTGAAATGAGGACGTTTTCCGTTGACCTTGGACGTTTTCTTCCCACCCCGCTAGCTGGCATGGAAACCCCAGGGGCGGGGGGCGGGTCCCCCGCGGAGCCTCCTGTTGGTGCCGGGGAGGGAAGGGAGGACGTGGCCTTTTCCGGCTTAAACTCTGCATGGAAACGGCGCCAGGCGGCACCTGGGTTTCCGGCCGGCCCAGGCCGTGGCTTTCACGCACACGCTGACCTCATCGTCCTTTTCCTGTCTGAGGTTTTCTCCGCTGTGAGGCTGCAGGGCAGAGGCGGTTGCAGTGGGAACGAGGGCACCGTTTCTGCGCAGGGAGCCGAGCAGGAGCAGCCTGGGGTGCAGCGGGGCGGCCGGGCCGTGCTGCACTCGCCTCCGGTGGGTCCGGGCTCGGGCAGGGGTAGAGGATGGGGTGCTCTGGTCGGGAGGCCGACCTGGTCTGGGGCCTGCTGCAGTGCAGAAGGGCAGGGGGCCGAGTTCCACCTCTGCGGAGGGGGCCTGCCCTCAGAGGCCTCAGGAGACCCTCCTGCTCCTGCAGCTTCTCTCCTGCTACCACGCAAGCCCTGCAGGGGCTGTGCTCTGAGCCCTGACCATAGTCTAAGCCTGAACCTGGAGATGAGGCCGGGGCACCGCCGCGTCCACGCGCGAGGACCTCCTGGCGGTGCAACTGTGTGGTGAGCTGCGCACGTCTGTCCTGTACACGTGTGTCCTATGGCGTCTGTGCTGTAGGCGTCCGCCTGGCTCACGCCTGTCCGGCACACATCTGCCCGACACGTCCTTTGTGGTGCCGTCTGTCCCACTCTGGTCTGTCCTGCACTCGGGTCCGGCACGCGTCTGTCTGGTTCGCGTCTGCAGCACAGTCTCTCAGGGAAGGAGCTGTTACGGCACTGTGAGGATTCAAACGTAGCGTCTTAAGCTGAGGGATAAATTTGAAGTCAGATTTTTTCTTCAGAACGATGTTCCTGCCAGGCAGAGTGGTGCAGTCTCAGCGTTTGGGAGGCTGAGGAAACTCAGCACCAGCCTGGACTACACGTTGAAACCATGGCTTAATACACAGGTAGACTCTGAGGAGACACCAGTTTCTAGCTTAAGTAGCTTCATAACTGTATTTGAGATCTTTATTCTTCGTCTTAGTGCTTTATAAAGTGGAGCTCAGGAGTAGGCAGGGACAGTAAGAAAAGGTAACTTTCCGTGATGTCTTAGTTCAGTTGTGCCTGAACTAAGCGTTTGATTCCATGCTCTTGGGACAGCGTGCAAAGTGCTTTGTTTGAGGAGTGGGGCCTGTTGCCCGTCACACCTCTTCTGGTTCTGAGTCTGCATAAAAATCGTGGGTACCTGAAATCCTGAAAATGTAAAGAATAAAAGCCCAACTGAAGCTTGTTACAGGGCTCTTGGCACTTGTACTGTCTTCCTGTTGTAAAAAGTGATAAACTGCAAGCCTCCTGCTTTTCACATCTTTCCTGTTCCACAGATTGGGTTTTCCTGTTCATTTTGTCATTATTTGGGGTGCTGGGGTTTGGAGGGCCAGGTATATGCTAAGCTCTACCATTTGAGCTACATGTCCAGGACCTAAGAGTGGATTTTAAAATAAATTGTCCAAGCTGGGCACAAACTTGCAGTCCTCCTGTCTCAGCTTCCTAGAGTACTTTTTTTTTTTCATTTTTTCCTGTTTTTTTTTTTTAAATCTTTTTAAAAGCTCTTATTGGTATATGTTTGTAGTATATAATGACAGCCTCATCACGACGAGCTGGTCCATGTACTAACATGTCTTATTCTTTTTAGCCCCCTGCCCCCACCTTCCCGGAGCCCCTCTTCTAATGGAAGGAATGCATTGTCTTTGGGGGGAAAACAGTCGTTAGCTGTCACACAGGCTTTGTATATCACTGTCTGGGGGCACTGGGGGCACTATATCAGAACCATGTGGCAGAGCGGCCACAGAGCACCTGGGAGATCCTGGCTTGTGATTTCGCAAGGTTGAGACTGAAGGTAACACTTGCCAGTCACTGTGGTAGGTGCAGAGACAGCCACAGAGTTTTTCTATGAGGGACAGGCAGAAGAAGAAGAAGCAAGAAACCTAGAAAGATGCTTTCAAGGCACTGTGAGGACACGGGCAAAGCTGGGTTGCGGCCTTGTCACATCAGCTCTTGGCTGGGTGGCCTCCAGCGAGTTGTTTCAGAGGAGGAGGCAGAGGCAGAGGTGACCCTACCTGATAAGGTGGGTTTCAGCAGGAAAGGAAAAGCCGATTAGATTAAACTAAAAGGTGTTAGCCTATTCCTGCGTCTTAGCCCTAGGGCAGGAACATTCCTTGGAAGTCACTGGTGGAATGAAGTTGTGTAGCTCCTGGTGGCCAGAGGCAGAGCAGGAAGCAGTGCTGGAGCAGAAGAGAGAGCGAGGCAGACCCCAAGACCACAGCACCCACACCCCAGAGCTCCTCCAGCTGCCCGGGGAGCCTCCCTCACCACCCGGCCCACCCTGTGACTCCTCAAACCAGACTTGGCCTCCCAGTAAAGACCGCAGCTGCTGCTGAAGTCCACCTGGCAGCACACAGCTGCCCTGCACACAGCCACAAACACAGCCCTTCCCCAGAGCCTCAACAGTGCCAGCAGTCTTCAAAAGGCCAAATCCAAATGGCTTCTAAGACCTCTCACAAACTAAGCTGTGAACCTCTGTAAAAATAAACAAGTTATGTAATCCCCAGGTAAACACAGGTGCCACGGGGTAAACATTACCATTCCAAAAGGAGAACCGGGGACAGGAAGGAATGGACCAAGCAAGACGGAAACTCAGCGGGCCGACATAACTCCATTTCCAGCAGGGGGGGGGCCTCCAAAGGGGTTGGGATGCCACTCGGGGTGGGCTCGCTGCTGCAGGCCACACAGCCTCTCTGTGGTGCTGCACTTCTCTTTGCCACACATTCCTCGTTCACGCATAGCTGACCACCTGGGGTCTGCGCGTCTGACCTGATTCCCGCAGCTTCACACACTGCCCTTCCAGGAGCTCTGTGCCCGGACTTGCCAGCATTTCTTAGAAATCTGAAGGGAACCAGGAGTGGTAGCACACACCTGTAATTCCAGCACTCAGGAAGCTGAGGCCAGAGGATTGCCATGAGTTCGCAAGAGCCATGGGGTCAGGAAGGCTTCTTTCCATATTTATTTTAAGATAGGGTCTCACTATGTAGTTCAGGCTGGTTCTCGCTGGGTCAAAATGTAAGTGTTTTAATCCTATTTTGCTTTTTCTCCCTAATTCTCACTATAAATCTGACTGAAAGAACCTAATAATAATCATACCACAGCACAAACATTGGACTGCCTTTGATGTCTTCCACCAGATCAAGCAGTTCACCACCCTTAATCTCAGTTTCCTGCAAATTCTCAGGACATGGGCAAAAATACACACAAATACTTTTGCTAAGCATAATGCACATGGCCTCTACTCCAGCTGCCAATGGAGCACTTATTCCCAACCAAAATTTCCTGAGCCTGGCCTTTCCTGTCTGTGTTGCTATCAACATCTGGTCTTCTGCTCTCCTACCATAATCACCCTCTGCTTACAGCATTCCAGTGCTTCTCTAACCAGCATCTTCAAGCCTTTCCAGATGCCTCCCACAAATCAGTTCCAAGAGTTTTTAAGCCACATGGTCTGGTGCACTCATAGCCAGGACCCCACTTTTGGTACTGATTTCCTACCTTAGTCACCCTCCTATTACTGGACACAATACCTGAAACTCACAAGTTCAAGGAGAGCTTTAATTTGGTAACACTGTAAGGAGATTCAATCTGTGATCCGTGAGTCCCAGGCAAACATCGTGACTGAGGGATAGCCAAGCCAAGCTGCTTAGTTCACGGTGGCTGGAGCAGAGCAGAGGAGGGGAGCGGAGCTGGAATGTCAGGAACCTGGGACTAGACACAGACCCCCAAAGACAGGGCTGTGTGACAACCCAGACATACCCAGAAGTGTGCTCCGCTGGCCCCTCCAGCGGATCCCAGTCGGGTTATATTCCACCCTGACTGCCTCATCATCTCGTGTTAATTCACAATTCTAAAATTATTACTGATTTTGAGCACTTTGCATATCTTTATGTGAAACTGTATCTCACGTGAAGATACGAGTTTGGCCAGATTTCTATCAGGGGTACCATTGTTTTCTGATTTATTTATAG
Organism: Dolichotis patagonum; assembly: GCA_004027295.1. Taxonomy (NCBI): domain Eukaryota; kingdom Metazoa; phylum Chordata; class Mammalia; order Rodentia; family Caviidae; genus Dolichotis; species Dolichotis patagonum. The sequence goes on along the minus strand of PVJX010003166.1, from coordinate 84,200 downwards.
AGTTTCCCAAGATATTAATTCTGTGTTAGATTAAAATACTGAAAATACCTTTCTGTGTAATTTTTCTATCTGTAAATTTAGGTGTAGAAAGTACCTTTCTATTTTGTTTTGTCAGCTGTTTTATTCTTAATCTTAAATAGGCGTATTTAATTGAATGCTTGTACCATCTTGTAATACACTCTTTGAACTTCCTTTAGTTTACTGATGTGGTGATTCTTCTTGAAAGGCCTGCTGATGTTTAACTGTCTTTACACTTCTGCGATACACTCTTCCTCATCTTACTTTCTTAGGTTGAATCATGAAGTTTTTTGGTCCAAAATGGTCAAATATTTCTTGACACATAGAGATCAAATTAAATATTTTTATATATTATTGGATTAAATTAACCTTTTCAAAAAGACTTTTGTGTTAGTGATCCTGAAAATATAAGTAGAATTTTTTGTGTGTGTTTATCTATTGTGGAAATTATAATCAGGATTCTTCTGTCCTCAAAAAGTGAGGCCAGAAAAATTTTTAAATTACTTTTTCATGTTCTGGAACAACTAAGAAAAAATTTACTTAACTTGAAATTATACCAAATTGAAATATAAAACTATCTAGCACAGAGTTTTTTATGAAAGGGAACATTACATATTTCAATTTCTTTTAAAGTTACTACTCTATTAGAGATTTATATTTATCCTTACACAAGTAAAGGTGACTTTTACATTTTTTGAGAAACATACTGGTCATATATATTTTAAACTTTGCCACTATAGTTCACAGTGATGGTGCTTCCCATAATCATTTTATGTGAAAAAACTGTCAGATTTTAGTTCCCTTTTTTACTTTTTTTTTTTTTTTAATCAGTACCAGGGATCAAATTCACGACCGAGTGCTTGCAAGGCAGGTGCTAATGCTGCTGAGCTAAATCCCTAGGCCCTAGTTCCCTTTTTTAGTTCTATAATTTATTTGTATTTTTTGTTTTTTCAGTTTTTGCTGTCTTATTGTTTTCTAAGTTTCTTATTGTCTGGTGAATTATTCAACACTAGAATTAACTTTCCAAGTTCTGCTTTAATTGCCTCTGTGAAGTTGGAAACCTAGGGTTGTAACTTTTATATCCTGGGCTTTTTATTAATACTCACTTATTTGTAAACACGGGATTTTAAAAATTATCTTTTTATAATTCACTTACAATGTTTGGGGCTTATTAAGCTGCATTCCAAGAACACAAGCCTGTGTGATGTGGATTCTTTGTTATTGAGGTTCCTATTTTGGCCCAGTAAAAGGGAAAAACTGTACAAGAGAAAATATTTTTTCTTGAAACTTTTGTTGTTTTGGAACTGCCTAGCTCTGTCACGGTTTCGTGGCTTTGTAGTTGCTTTTATGACCCCCGTAACAGCAAGCGTGTAACTGAACCTGACTGTAGTAAGTTCGGTGGTCACTCATCTAGGCCTGTAGCCGATGACCTCACCCTGCCAGCTATTCGGCTTTCGGAAGACCTGCCAGGCTGTCCTGCCCGCCTTCCTCACCCCTGCTTGGGCCTCCTATAAAGTGCTGGCGCTCAGACCCTGGGCTGCCTGGCTTTCGGTGGAAGGTTTTCCAGCCAGGGCACCGGAGTAAAACAAATCTGCTTGCTGCCTCTGCTTGCTGCCTCCTGACCTCCTAGGGTGTCGTTCCTTTCCCAGACTCAGTTTTGTGGCGACACCAAAACACAGGCAGTTTCTATCAGTGTTTTGGGGATGATTGCTCAAAAACATGTCTTTTCTGCGGTTGGGGAGTTCATGTGTGTGTATTACCTTGATTTTCATTTCTTCTTAAGTCTTCACTTTCTTTTTAATGATTTTCTTCCTTGCTGTATCTTGGGGGTGTCGGAGCCTTTGCTCTGTGTTACTTCCTTGGTGGGGTGCTGTTCCTTCCCAACCTCCCGTAAGGCCAGGAAGCAGCAGAGGCAGCTGAGTGTGTGTGGGTCTGGAACCTCAGACCAGCCTCCCCGGGGCCCTCCCCGGACCCAGGCACCCCCCTGTCGTTTCTGGAAACCTCACCTTCAGCCTCAGTCTTCACCCTCCACCCCTGACCCACGGAACTTCTAACTTGTGCCCCGCACCTGCCTGGTGTCCAGCAGCCCTGCCCACCCGACCTCTCCGCTCACGGGATCCCCGGCTGTGTCCAGACCCCCCCCCAATCCCTTCCGGCCATGTTGGTTCCTTGAATTCCAAAAGCTGGCACAGTCCATGAGGCTTAACCCTAACCGATAAACTAACCTTTTTCCAGTGCCCAGCTGCCGTGGGGGTCACAGCTTTTATTTAAACGGGTTAACCTCTGTTGTGTTAAGGGTGCTGGGTGGGCATTTGGGGTCCCACCTCCCGGTCCCCATTCCTTCAGCGTCTCGTTCCTGGTAGCTGCCCAGTAAAGCCACTCTGAGTTTATTTGCTGCTTTATTTCAAGTCCCCTCATCTTACTATATTTTGCAAACTGTGTTCTTTATTACTCACAATTTTTTGCAAGTCCTTTAAGATTCTTTTCAAAATCTTTGTAAGGCAGACTTACTCCCTTTCTGAAATAAGCAGTGTGTGCGTAGACCCGCTTTCCGGGCGGAGCTCGCTGCCCACTTGCACACCGGGCGTTCAGGCTGGAGGGAGGCGCAGCGGCCTGGCGGCCCCTCTCCGTGCCCCTGAGGACTCTGGGAGCCGCTTTCGCTCTGCAGGTGGCTCCGGCATGGTGCAGATGAGGCCTTCGCTGGGGGCCAGCTCCACAGAGGCCAGAATTTGTTTATTTCGCTGCTGAGCTGACTGCTTCCCACCCGCCTGGGCTTGCGCTGGGCCCCCAGCGTCAGAGCAGGGGAGGCAGAGGCGGGCGGAGGACCCCGAGCGCTGCAGAGCCGAGAGCACTGTGCCATGATCTTTCCTGCGCCTGTCAATTAAGGACTGAGGCACCCAGTTGGGAGTGACCGGAGCCTCCTGAGGGAAAACTGTTCACTTGTGGCCATGAGTGCGAGATCTGTGGGCCGAGTTCAGGCCTTGTGGGACTCCCCTGCGTGATTCCCCGAGCTTCTGCTCATGTGATCCACATATTCTGCGCTGTTTCTGTATTGGAAGGACCCTGTTTTGGGGCCAGGGAGGATGAGCTCTCCTAATGTGCACAGGACCCAGCATTTGGCCCCACACTGCAGACATACACACGTGTGTGCGGAGAATAAACACCTGTGAAAGTCAGCCATGCTTTGAGTAAAGCACTGACTTTCTTTCCTGTGGAACCACAAATCCAGGAGAGTAGAAGCTGTGGCCATTGGCTTAGTGCTGGCTGCAGCCAGGCCCTCTGCGCAGAGCAGTTCTGTGGCATGGTGTATACTCTGCCCTCTGGGATGCCAAGGTCGGGGCTGTGGAAAGGCAGCCCACACTGTGCCGACTCGGAGGACTCCTCCTGGAAGGCTGGGCCAGTGCTGGCAGAGCCCCAGGAGGTCTGGGGGATGCACCTTATGCACAAGGCCACTCACGCCCCCAGGGCCCATCCTAGAGGGTGCCCAGTCCAAGGTGCACAGTCATGCGGGAAGCCCTGACTTCCTACCAGAGGGTCGGCCACTCTCTAATTAAACTTTGGTCTTTTCCCTTTTATTATAGAAACAATCAGGCAGAGATACGCAGAGCTGCCCGGCGAGCTGCACATCATCGAGCTGGAGAAGGACAGGCAGGGGCTGGGCCTCAGCCTGGCGGGCAACAAGGACCGGTCCCTCATGAGCATCTTCGTGGTGGGGATCCACCCGGGGAGCCCCGCGGCTGTGGACGGGCAGATGCGCGTGGGAGATGAGCTCCTGGAGGTGAGCAGCAGGTAGAGCAGGATGAGTCGGGTGGGGCGTGTTTTCCTCAGCCTTTGAAATCACTTTTCATAGAGAGCTGGAACCAGGATGTAGCAGGGCTGCATATGAACCGGACGTGTGAGTTTGTACTGGGGTCACAGTGAGACCCGAGCACACCTGCCTTTGGGTTTGTAAAGAAGGCGCCAGAGCCAGCAAAACCCACGCACTTATGTCAGGAGCAGCCCAGGTTTCTCAGGTGGCATTTCCGGGGTGGCACAGGGGTTATGGCCTTGCAGACCCTTTGATCAGAAGGGTGGGGATTGAGGAAGCCAGGGTGAGGGGTCCTTTGTTCATCACTGCCTGCACCACCACATCGACGACCTGAAAGAGTGCTCTCATTTTCCTCCACGCACAGTCAGGGCTTCTGTCCACTCTGAGCTTAGTTTGCTGTTCGTTCAGGCATTCATTCAACCGGCATGCTGTGAGTGTCTGTGAGGGCGCAAAGGGAGGCGGGAGTATCCAGTGCCTTGGCTCGGATTGCTCCCGGCCTGGAGAGAGAGAGCAGATGGGACAGACCTAGGGGACCGGTCCCAGAGACACAGGCAGCTCACTCGTCATTCCCCTCACCCAGGGTCAGATGCTGAGTCTCCCAAGGTGCAACCTGCTGGACATGTCCCGGCCGCTGTGTGGGAAGTGGGACGTGGAGGTGGCCTTCTGGGGCCCCATGCCAAGCACACAGCTCTCCGCACTGTGGCCCAGGGCCTTGCTTTTGTTTTCATGATGAGGTTGCTCACTGAATCGACTTCCAGCATCATGGGTGGAAGATGACCTCATACACAGGAAGGCGACGCTGCTAGGGCCTGGCTCTCCCTGAGCAGGTCCAGGCACCCACAGGCCACACTCACACCCTGCCCCGGCGCACATGGGGACAGTGAGCGGGGGCTGGTCAGGGATGGCCCAGCAGACGCCCGGAGCAGGGTGGCCGCGGTGGTGCGTGGGTGGAGGTCTTGTGCGGCCCCCCAGTTTCTGAGCACAGAAAGTGGCAGGTGCGTCCCCTTTCCGTGGGCACCTGTGGTGTGGCTGAGCTCAGCATGCCGGGTGTCACTGCTAGGTGTGGCTTAAATCCACAGCGTAGATGCTTCCCTCGTGTGCTGGGGATGAAGATGTGGGGCTACAGGTGAAGTCTGAGTGCCTTCTGGCTGTTTCCACTCATTAAGAGGAAGCACTGAAGCCAAGCGACCAAGCCGATACCTTCGGCTGCCCCGGGGCAAAGCCGGCTGAGTGCCAGCAGTTTATCCTGTGCTCTGTTTGTGCCCAGGAAATTAAATTTCTAAAATCTCCAGAAGACCTAAATGGGATCCAAAAGTGGCACATGGCAGTAAATAAATCACTGGCTATTTTGTATCCACAGATAAGATTACTGGTAATTTACAGCCTAATGTTTTTGTGGCCTAGATTGCCTCTTTTGGGTCATTACCTACTGTACCCAGGTGCAGTTTTATGGAGTGTGTTTCTTAATTCAGTAACTGTGCCCTGGTGGTCCAGGCTATAAGATACCCCTGTGTGGAACCAATAATTTGAGAGCAGAGGATTAAAAATTACAGTGAGGTTATTTTTCCCTATAACTTCATTATCGGAGATAGCGTCGTGATAGTTAATAACACAAAAGTAGATTGATCGCATTGTTTTATCGCAGTAATGGGTTTAGATGGAACAAAGCATTCTAGCACTTTCTTGTTTTAGATACGATTTTGTTGTACATCAATCAAATCTCAGTGAGGCTGTTTGAAAACCGGTTACTCATACCCGACAAAAATAAGTGTTGTTTGGAGGTCCTGAGGGTGGCCCTGCCCTGCACCCCATTCTGTGGTTGTCAGCCATCCCTGGCTCAGCTCAGCTCCTGGCTCACCAGGAGATCTGAAAGGTCAGTGTTGCTTGCAAAGCAAGGTCCTCCGGCCACTGCAGCACTGGAAGGCAGAGCTTGGCTGACCCCGTCCCTCAGTAACCAGCGGCGTTCTGTCCACTTTCCACACGAAGGGCTCGCTCACGTGGGGAGAAGGCGGTGGGGCTGGCTGTTCCAGGAACTGCGCTACCCTCAGCTTCTCCAGCAGCCCGGGAGAGGGCTGTCTGGATCCCCATCTGTATCCTAAGGAAGCTGGAAAGGAAGAGGCAAGGTCAATGGGCAACACCGGCTTTTCCAGTTTAAATCTGGGTTCTGGATTTAGTGCCTGGTTCTGGATTGATCGTTTCCCTGGAGGGTAGTAGACACAGGTGTAGATAAATGCAGCTCATGTGATACCAGCTTAAAACATCTATGTTAGTTACTTTTCTTTTTGCTGAGACAAAATGCTTGGCACCCAAAGTTAAAGGAGGAGGCCAGGGATATAGCTCAGTGGCACAAGTACAAGATCCTGAGTTCGATTCCTGGAACCATAGTTGCTGGCTCCAAGGCGGGGGTGGGGGGTTGCAGTTCATGGTGGCAGAATACGGCAAAAGCAACAAGGAAGAGAGAAGGGATAAGCCTCTTTCTGTCCTTGGATTGTATGCAGGCTACTTGCCCTAAGGCAGGTGTAGCACTCTCAGTGTAATCTCAGCACTGGACCATGAGTCAGTCACAAGTTCTAGATTCAGCCACCTCTGAAAAGCAACCCCCCAGGACTGCATGAGGCTTTGAGGGGTCATCCAGACACAAACCATAACGTCAGAGATCACTTCTCACACTGTAATGCTGCCGTATTCTGCTCATTCAGTGCCACTCTGGATTAACTTCAAAAATGCAGTCAGTGCACTACACCCATTTCTTAAGGTGCAGAGAAGAAAAATAGTATCTTTGGAGCTTGTCCTTGCTCGGAGGAGGTCTGCACACCTAACAAAGACAGCCACTTTGTCCTTTCCTTTTCCTGCTGGGAAGCCCCTGAGCTTTATCTTTGCTGGTCTTCTTTCTGACTCCAGCCTGCAAGGGGAAGTTTGAACTTTTCAGCTACACTTCACTGTCTTTATGTGGAATATTCAGGACAAAAGTCTATATTCCTGCCAGTGTTGTCTAGAAGGAATGGCAGTCCTTTCGCTTTGACCTGGCGGCCCTCACTGCTGCTCTATCTCTCAGCTGAGCCAGATTGTCTTATACTCCTGAGAGGAAGTGCCGTGAAACCAGAAAGTAAAAGTGAATGTGGCTGGAGAAAGTGATTACTGAGGAAAATGTAAAAAAGGCAAAAAAATCAGGGAGCAGCTGTGCTAGGGAGCGCACCTCCCTCTCGGAGGCCCAGAGCGCGTGGGTTTGCCCCTCGCTCCTGACCATTAGGAGACTCAGCCCAGGCACTGCTCTGTCCAGCCCCTGCCATCCCCGCTCACTGCTGTCCTGGTGACCAGATGCAGCCAGAAGGATGGGCACTGAGAGTCCCGGGGGTTTCCTACATCAGCCACAGCACTCCATTCATTTCTGTATTTTGCCTTATTTCCACTAACACACAGTGACTCCCCCACCACCTTGGCAGTGAGGGAGAGTCCGGGGCCCTGTGGCTGCTATAACAGAGTTCCGTGCCTGTGTCTCTCCAGGTATCTCACTGTCATTTCACACTCTCACCCTAAGGAAGCTCTTTCCTGGGCACCTGGTCCGGCAGCACTGTCACCTGGGGTCATAGGGAGATAAGCTCACTTTAGCCGGGGCCTGGTCCATCCAGTAGCAGGGGCCCCGAGGCGAGTATTGGCAGCACACGGTATGGACGGGCTGGACAGAGGGTTGAGTCACACCCCGGGTAGGGGTCTGTTCTGCTACTCAGAATGAAGCCAGGATAAAACTTGCAGGTTATTGAAATGGCAAAGGCAGGCAAGATGGCACATGCCTATAATCCCAGCACTCAGGAGGCTGAGACAGGAAGCTGGCTCCTAGGCCAGCCAGCGTCACACAGTGAGACCATTCTCCACACACACATGTGTGAGCATGAGTGCACAAGCACATGTGCACAAACACTGGACAACACACACCATCAACAAGCAGACGCACAGAAGAGAGAAAAGGGGAGCAGGAGAGGCTGTCTAAAGGCCTGAGAACTCCAGGGCCCATGGAGATGTCCACTGTGCTGACTGTGGTGATGGATCCGCAGGTGTGCACACATGTCGACACTTATCAGTAAATATGTTTACTTTATTGTATGATAACTATTAAAAAAGATTATTTCTGGAATTTTCCATCAAATATTTTTACCCTGCAGTTGACCACAGGTAACAGAAACCTTGGGCTTAGAAACTGTGACCTCAGATTATCTCTCCTCACTGCCCAAGGTAACACCCCCGGGTGTCACCAGACCACAGCCAACCTGACAGGTGCAGGTTTTGTTGCTAAAGAAGTTGTTCAGACACATTTCACGCACATTCCCACCAGGAAGTAAGAAAGTAGTGCTGGAGTGTCCCCCAGAGCCTCACACGGACATGGTGGGGCTTCGAGGAGGTGGCTGGACCTAGGGTGTGTGCTGCTGGGGGTAAGGGTGTGTGGTTACTACATTAATCCACTGATTGGGTGGCATGGTTCTGGGTGTGGCTAACAGGGAAGCCCACCCTGGGTGTGGGGGGCACCACCCAAAGGGCGGGTAACCTGGAAGGGCTAAGAGGGAGAGGCTGCTGTTCAGGCTGCTGCTTCCCTGCTTTGCTTCCGTCTGCCCTGTTCCTCTCTGCCATCCACCTGCCTCGGAGCCAGCTGTGGGCTGAAACCTCCACAAACTGGGAGCCAAATAAACCTTTCCTTCCTTGACTTTGGGTGTCAACGCAAAGAGTAAGACAGCTAATGTCTTCCTCTTGGGGCTGGTACCCTGGGCCGGGGAGGACACTTGTTCTCCCGGGGGCCAGGCCTTGTCTGGGTGATAGAAAAACAGTCTCATGGCCCGACAGCCAGAGAAACTGCTGTCTGACATTGCAGAAACATGGAGTTTTCCTTAGACTCACACAGAAACGTTCTAAAAACACACAGTCCGTAGATCCATTACATACTGGTGGTTATTTTTCTCTCCACAACACTCTCGTCCCGTGATATCACGTCTAGATGTACATTATCGTACCACACCTCCTTACGGGAGTGCGTTTCCATTTGTTGGCACGTGATGATGGGTGCAGTAAGCTTTTGTTGCTGTGCATGTAGTTTCTCTACTTTCTTTATGTTTATTGTTTTGTTTTAGTTTTTGAGACAGGGTCTCACCGTGTAGTCAGGCCGGCTTTGAGCTCACCGTGTAGCCCGTGTATCTCACAGAGGTGGAGAAGGCCAATGGTCCATCCTCAAACTGCGGCAGTCCTCCTGCCTCAGCCTCTCAAGTGCACCACCAGGCCCGGCTCAACGTGTTAAAAATTTTTTTGTGTAGCCCAGGCTGGCCTCAAACTCACAGGGAGTCCCTTGCCTCAGCCTGGTGAGTGCTGAGGTGACAGGCATGCGCCTCCATGCCTGCCTGTGTTTTTTCTCATTACAAGTTTAGCACATAGACATTTTGATGCTTTATTTTTTAATCTTTGTAGATCCTTAACTATAGAATTACTAGACCAGAGGTTAAGCTATAAAGTTCTTAATCGTTATAAACGTATTTGCTCTTTTTTCTGCATATGTTTTATTCGATAAAGAATTAATAAACGGAAACAAAAATTCTAGTGTCTTGAAATGTGAAGTTTAGAATATATTTGAAAGTAGATCGAGGAGGCTTTGAGTTGCTGTTATCAGCAATTCAGTTACTATGAATTTCAACTCAAATCTCTAATAATAATTCATTACTTTCATAATAAATCCTTTCATTTAAAAAAACACTGGCAAGGGTATTGTTGAGTATAGTAAGTTATGACATGATGTTCAATCCTCAGGCAAATCTGTTACTTGAACTAAATTTTAACTTTTGTGTAATTAATACTTTCAATCCTAGCTTCTTAATTAACTTTTCTTCTAATTTGGAATGTCTTTTGAGTGGATTAATTGAGCTGCTTTTGAGCAGAAATTTACACTCATGTTCAGTTGAACTGTGGAAATGAAGAGTAATTGAAAACCTTTCTTCTCATGGTATTTCTGAATAATTAACATTAGTGAAACACATCTCATTAGGGACCCCTTGCAGTGAAGTTTACGCAGTGTTTTGTGGGTTTGCTTTTTTATTGAGTCATCACCGGATTTGCCCTCGTTCTCCTTCTGCCACACACTATGAAATCTGCATCAAGGGTCCTGGTTCTTGAACTTAGGGGACTGGGCTTGTGGTGCACACCCCCCCCAGCCCCAGACAGCAACATAAGCCACGCCCTGGGGGAGGTCAGAGGTGAAAGCGCCCGGTCTGTCGGGCAGAGGCAGGCGCTCTGGTTTGGAGCTGATGTCAGATGACAGGGACCACTGCGAAGAGGCTTGGAGCAGGATTTAACCTTCACCTGTTGGCCTTCTGTGTTTACCAGTGAGCCTGTCCCAGGCCGAGGCCGCTGGTCTGGAGATGGGCAGCAGCTTCATAGTAAATGAACCTCTAGGAATCAGTGATCCCATCTGAGACCTGTAGTGGGCACCAAGGACAAGATAACGCCACAGCTGAGGATGCCTGGCTCCCACCCCTATTAACTGGAGACTACGCTGCAGGCAGATGTCTCACTGCTGTGGTGAAGGTCAAGCTAGAGGTAAGCTAGTTCTCCGAAATAGCACCGTTTACCACTTGGAGAAGTCTTTGAATGACTCCCAAGGTCCTGCGCAGTTTCCACACTTTCCACTTTAACCCCTTCCCTTGTTTGAAAAGCAAATAAATATGGGCCATCCGGAGAAGTCCTTTGTCTCAGCCCCCAGAAACTTGAATTCTGCTAGAGGTTTTGGATCCTCCCGGAGCCCTGAAGTCTCACCACTGGTCTCTTTTAGTTAAGCCTTTGTCATTTACTAGTTTGGGAGGTTGCAGTCCTGATCAGTCCCCAGTAGAGCTGCTATGATCTGAAAATTTGGAACCCAGGAAGAATAAACTAATTTCCCCCATGCAGTGCCCACTGCTGCCCGCCCAGGACCAGGGACCACAGAGCAAGAGCAGTCACTAGTAGCCACCTGGAACATGGGGGCGACCAGTGGCACGAATTCCCCATTGGCCACCAGAGCCATCTTCATCGGCACACAGCCGGATGTCTGAGTTGTTTTTCCTAAACTGAAACCTCGGCGTTCAGTTTTAATTGCAGTGATGGATGTGCGGGTTTGGGCCCTCGGTGTGGGCCCGCGTCTCTAGCAGGTTCACCGTCACTGACAAGGTTCTCGGTGGCCGTCCTTGTCAGGAAGCAGAGGAAAAAGCCAAAAACAGCTGAGAAAACCGGAATTGAGGTGAAGAGTGTGACAGTGTCCCAGAGCAGAGGAACCTTTTCCCTTTTCCTTCTTTGACTCCTTGTGGACCCCCAGCAAAGTTCTGAGTATCTGAGGAGACACAGGGCGGCCCGGGCTGTGTCCCCTGCATGTGGAAATCAGCATTTAGAGCGGGAAGGGCCTCACAGCTGTGTCTGTAGAACTCAACTGAAGGAACAGAAATCAGTTCACGTTCTCAGCCCAGTGCCTGCGCTGCCTGAGTACTGTGGATCAGAGGCCGAGCCATGACGTGCGTTTCTCTCCAAGCTGGACGTTAGTCCACCTGCTTCCTTCAAGACCCCTCTTGGTTTGCAGACAGCTCCTTCCTGCTGTCATCTCAGGCGGCAGCAGCACCGGCACTGAGGATACCGGCCCACTGTGGGCTCCACTGTTGTTCCCATCTCAGCACCCCACCTTCCTGAGAGGGCACATGTGCTCTTAGTGCAGAGGGCCAGCTCGGTCCCTCCTGCCATGAGGCGGGGGCTGCACCCCGGCCTCGGGATGGCGACCCCTGTACTTTCTACCACGTGGTGCACGATGGCCATCTTGTGGCACCCAGTGAGACGGGGGGCCAGGTCCCTGTGTCTCAGCTCCAGCACAAAGCCCCCAGCCCACGCCACGTGCCCCGGCTGTGGCCCGGGTGTCACGACAGCAGGAGGCTCGGTCCCTGCCCGGAGCCGTTGAGGATCCCAAGGTTGCTGCTCCACACATCTGGCCCGGCTTCCTTGTCGCTGTAGCGCTGGCATTGAGGTGATGTCTCACAGTCGGGGCACAACAGACAGCTGGTAAAAGTGGTTTATTTGGAGTTTATCCAAACCAGGCCTCTCTGCAAAGGGGACTTTACTGATAGCTGGAAAACACGTATAAACAGGAGGTCTGGAAAGTAAGGCTCCGTGGTTCTGTGTGGATGGAGAGCTCTGGGTCCTGGATTCTGAGATGACAGGAAGTAGCAATCAGGACAAAAGAGGACGCTTCTCACTGCTGCGGGCTCACATCAAAGAGAAGGACGTGCCTGAGCGCTTGCCTTCCATCACCGAGTCACCTTTGACGAGACACATTTGGAGAAAGGTACCTGGTTTGTCTACTTAGTTTACTGAAACTGAGCGCATTGTAACGTTCTTCCAGTATGTGCAGAATCTGTGGTCACACATGCTATCAAACAACAAGAGTGGTATTTGCCCAAAATGAAAAATTGTAGTGGTTTTCCTTTGGTGTGGGTCAAAAAGGCTCAAATGCGGTCAATCTGGATTTCTTTGCACAGTGAAATGTTCCTGAGGGTGCTGTTCAGAGTGCAGCTCCCTGGCACGGAGAGGAAACGCAGTCTGTGGGACCCCTGTTACGCTGGGACTTTGAAACCCTACCAGTCAGCTCCTGGGCGGTTCCTCTGTGCCTTCGTCCGGGCCCAAGGGAGCCGCTGCCTGGCCCTGTTGTTCTTGCTCAGAGCTTCTGTAATAGCCATTGTATAAAGATGACCCAGAACTCTCGTACTGTGCCCACTGGGTGTGCCCTAGGGTGACAGATTTCTTCTTAAAGTACTACCAGCTGGGCTTGGAGGTGCACAGCTGTAACCCCAGCACTCAAGGCTGAAGCAGGGCAATCACTATGAGTTTGAGGCCAGGTTGGGACACACAGTGAGTTCAAGCCCAGCCTGAATGACATAGTAAGACCCTGGCTCAAAAAAACAACAAGAAAAAGTAGCTGTTTCACCTTTTGGAAATTACTCAGCCTCAGAGGGTCAGTTTCATAATCTAATCTGGGTTGGGCTGAGATTTAAACGAGGCACTGTTGACATTAGCCGAGTCTCACACAGACTGAGTCCTCGGTATACCGTGGCCACTGTTGATTATAAATGACCCACAGGCTTGGAGAGGAGCGGAGGCCCTTTGTCACCTGTGCTTTACTTGGAAGCCCTTCCACATCTGCTGGTTAGTGAACAGTGTGCTCGGAAAACAGCTGCTCGCAGTAATAGGAGCAGTGGCAATGTGGATCATGCATAAAATGATGCTTCATAGTCTTACTATTTGTTCATTGAATTTTCTCTGCATTGTGTTTCACTTAGAGATCAGCGACTGTAAAAACTGCTTACTGAGTTGAAAGCTACCCATGTTTCATTTCAGTAGTGAAATTGTTTTGTATTACATAAGGCTCACAAACACTGGAGATTAAACAACACATTACTGAGTAACCAGTGGACCACGGAAGAAAGCAGAGCATCAGGTGACCACGGAAGCACAACACACCAAGTCCTTGGGACACAGTGAAAACAGGTCTCAGTGGGAAGTTTATAGCTGAGAGTGCCAACCTGAAAAACACAGAGAGATTCCAAATAAACCACCAACACCACCGAAATCCAGAGGACTCCAAGGAACCACTTCAAAACTTTATCCCAGTACATCAGATAATGCCAGTGCTCCCAAAGCTCCTCAGTGAAATGGAAAAGCAGGTGCCTAATTCCACACGGGAAGGAGGACGCTGAGCCTGGAGGAGTGACTCGCGGCATCACAGATTCCTGTGGGCTGGAGGTCCGGGTGAGGAGCAGAGCCATGGGCGGGGCGGGGGCAGAGCGGGGAAGCGTTGCAAGTGCACTCCTTACTGACAGCAGCGTTGCGCGCCCCGCCGGCCTCGCCTCCGCCGGAGGGGGTCGGGTTGTGCCTCTCCAGACAGCTGAAACTTGGACCTCTCCTGTTCCAGTGCTGTGTCCGCGCTTTCTCATTGCGACTGTGGTGACAGCAGAGCTGCTCTGTCAAGTGTGGCGTTTCCGAGCTGTCAGACGGACGTCGAGGTTGGGTGCTGACGGTGAAAGGCTTCTGTCCTCTCTCTCAGCCGCTCCGATCATGGAGGGCCCCATGCTGTCCTGGAAACAGTGCACAGCACCAGGCCACTGCGAGGCAGGGACGACCATCCAGATGGGTGCTGTCGGCCCAAGAAAGGAGCGTGATGACAGCTACTCCCACTGTGGGGAAACCTGGAGGGAAAACTCGGATCCTGTGTTTTTAGATCGTACTTAGTTGAAGCAAATCAGGTAAAAAATCCCACCACATCTCGGACACAGCAGGTGGCTCCCTGATCGTGTACTGAAACTGTTTCTCTGTAACACACCTAAAATCTGACTTCCAGCAGGAATATCCTATTTACCTCCTCTAGGTAACCAAATCTGTGCTGCCTGGTAACCCATGTACAAAACCCGTTCACCCGGCCCCGCGGGCATGGCAAATGCTAGGGCTCTGCTCCGTCTGTTTTCTGCATTTGTAGGAACCTGGGGACCCCTAACAAATGAAGGCTGCACCATAAAGCCTTTGCATTGAGCTCAGTGAGTTCTCTTAAAGCAAAAGGGTCAAGGACCAAGTTCACAAGATTTTTAATGGCAACTTGGAGTTGGTGTTTGCATCTGTTACTACAGAGAACATTCACATTGTAGCATGCGTGAGTCCTGCATATGCACACTTAAAGATGAATAAACTTTTCCGTTAATTCCAGGTGTTTATTCGTGTGTGTGCTGTATTCATGTTAAGTATGCACATTTATGTTTATACGTTTAGACTGCATTTTACAAGTGCATGTCTTTTTTCCCAAACAGATAAACAATCAGATCCTGTACGGAAGAAGCCATCAGAACGCATCTGCCATCATCAAGACGGCTCCACCCAGAGTGAAGCTGGTTTTCATCAGGTGAGACGGGCGGGGCTAGTTTCTTGACATCTCTGGCATCATCTGGAGATCTTATTATTGGTGCAGAACTAACTATTTTAGGTTTGGTGGTCTAACAAAGTCATTGTCTGTGCTAAAAATTCATTTTCCTTTTCTGATTACCACCTGAAGAAAATATGGACCTTTTCAATTATGGGTTTTCCTGGTGTATTTTTTGTGTTTCACGTGGTAGCTGAGGTCAGTATCTGCATTCCAGTTGTCAGCGTCTCTCCCTGGCTGTTTTCCATGTGTAAATACTCCTGAGCCCCCTTACCTGCCTCTGCGAATTGCTCAGGTCACTTGCTGACCATTAACGTCTTCCTCAAAAGCCCATGGGAAAATGGACCAGAAAGCAGAGGCTGAGGCGAGCTCCCGCTAGTGGGGCTGCAGGGCGGGGAGGGAGCTCTGCGGAGTGCTGGCTCCACTGCCCCTCTTCATCGTAGGGGCCGAGCCCTGGGTGCCCTGGTGTGGCCAGGGCTGGAAATTGGTGTTGCTCAGTGCAGTGCAGGAGCGGGTGGCTGAAATGACAGGCAAATCTCAACTGTTGTTAGGGGATGGAGGAGCCCCATTCCTTACGTGTTGCAGGGCTTCTTTCCCCTCGAGGCCTCAATTAGCATGGGGGGGGGACCTATCTCATTCATTGCAATTTTTAAAAAATTTAAATGATTGACAACATTCAGCATAGCGCAAGAGCAGGAGGATATCTGGTGTGGGCGCGATGGAGGTGATTCTTCCCTTTCTCGTTCCCACAGCCAGGGAGACCTGGCCATTCCTAGGGACAGTGTGGGCAGGAGCAGCACTGCCCGGTCCAGCACCAATGCAGTTGGATTCTTCCTCCCCGCATCATCTTTCTGCCGCTTCCCTCCCACAGCGCTTCTGCTGTGGTGCCCTTTCTCTTCCACCGGTGCCTCTTTCTGTCCTGCTAGTGTGTTACTCACATTTCCAGAGGAGGAAACTTTCTTCCTTCTTGTCTGTGTAGATGTTAAGCCAATCCGTAGGGGCAAGATGCAAAATCAGCACCCAGAAACCAGTAGTGTTCCTGTACCTGCGTAATGGGACCACTGGAGAAGAAATCAGGAATGCAGTTCCATTCAGTGGCCACAAACCAAAATTAAATACCTAGGAGTCGGCCTAACGAAGGAAACTGCAGAATTCTGAAGAAAGAGACTGGACAGAGGGGACGTGACGTGGAAACCATCTCCTGTTCCTGGATAGGCAGGATTAGTACTATTAAAATAACCACACTGCCAAAACTGACATGCAGATTTAATTCAGTTCTTGTTAAAACAGTGTCATAGCTACTTTCTTGTGGCTGCGACAAAATACCCAACACTCAAAGGTGACAGAGGGAAGGTTGACTTGGCTCACAGTTTGTAGAGGTTTGGTTCATAGCTGGCTGACTCCAGGACCGGCCGGCGTGGCAGGGTGTCTCACAGAGCAGAAAGAGCTGTGGCAGGCAGCAGGCAGCAAAGCAGCACAGTAGCAATGAAGCAAGTCCAAGGGGCTTTAGCAGCTTCTTTCTGCCCCCTTACACTCTGCCTAGGCCACTGGGCTAGGGCAGTGCCAGACTAATCCGCGGGCCGGTTTCATAACCACACACCCTTGATGCCAGCGTCACACACTCTAGATCCAGCTACCTCTGAAAGAGCCCCACTTAGACACAAGCCATAACAAACACCAGCAGTATCCTTCACTGAGCTAGAAGAAAACAATCCTAAAATCAATATGGAGCAGAAGAAACCCAGAAGAGTCAGACTAATCCTGAGCAACAAGACCGAAGCAGGAGGCGTCACCGGTGTATGCAAAGCTACAGTGACTAACACAGCAGGTACTGGCACAAGACCAGACTGTGGACCGGTGGAACAGAGGGAAGAGGACGACCCCAGGCAGCTTCAGCCATCTGAGCCTGGACCGAGGGCCCGAAACACATCGGAGGAAAGCCAGCCTGTGCCATGCGCTGGGGAGACTCGCCCGCGTGCAGAGCAATGAGCTGAATCTCTCACCCTGCACTAACATGCAGTCAAAACAGATGAAGTCTCATGGGTAATAACAGCAGTGTTGGAACTGCTGGAAAACAATACTAAGAACCGACTTACGGGATTTCATCAAGCTGAAAAGCCTCTGCACAGCCAAGGAAGCGATCTGAGGGGTGAAGGGAGCCCACAGGGAGACCAGCTCTGTCACCCACTCTTCTGTTAGAGGCTAACAACTGGAACAGATGAGGAGCTCAGGGAATGGCCTTCTCTCAGACAAGCGCCCAGTCCAGCACTGGACAAAGGAGCTGAGTAGCCGCTGCTCACAAGAGAAGCGCCGGGCGCAGTGAGCATGTGAAAAGGTGTGCACCGAAGCCCCTGGATCCAGTCCCCGTCACAGTCCCCAGATCTAGTCCTCGTCACAGAAAGCAGCAGACATCGGCGGGGTGGGGGTGGGGCTGCGAACCTGTGTGATTGCTGTGGAGATCTGTACGGAGAGTCCTCAGAAACAAAAGCTGGGAGCTGCAGATGGCCCAGCCGTGACCCCGGGTGTCTCTGAAGGATTGGGGACGGAGACCCGTGCACCCAAGGTCACAGCAGTGTGGCTCGCAGCAGCCAGGCCGTGCAGACAGCCTCAGCGCCCGGCAGACGGCGGTCCCAGGACTGAGGCACCACCTGAGGTCCCAAGACTGAGGCACCACGTACCCTGGGGTGTGGGGTGAGATCACGAGGCTGCAGTTTTTGTTGTTGTTGTTTTGGTGCTGGGGATTGAACTCACAACCTCTCGTTTGCCAAGCAGGCACTTACATCACTGAGCTAAACCCCCAGCCCCTGAGCTGTAGTTTTAAGTGAAGCCAGAGGCCTCCTGGTTTCCCTTTTGTGAGAATCCTGAAACCTGTGTAAATACAAGTAAACAAAGGACAGGTGGGAAAGCAAGGGTGGCCTTGGAGATGGGAATGGGCTGGGGGAGATGGGGAGGTGGGTGTGTCCCCAGGTGGCCAGAACCGATCTGTGGCAGCGTGGACTCATAGGCGCAGTAATTAAACCCCATCTGTGCTGTGTGCTCACCTCGATGTCCCTGCTGGCTGCAGTCTCCTCTTTGGTCCCTTGCCTTTCCCGTCACTGAGGGTGGCAGATGGTGGTCAGAGGCTGAAAAGGGAGCAGACCCAAAGGAAGTCCAGCCGCGTGAGACTGGCGCTGTCCCCACACCCAAACGATGGCATGGAAAGTGTGGGAGCCACGGTGGGGACTGTGTTCGTGTCGTCCCTGCATGCTGCTGTGACACGAAGTGGGACTCTGAGATGTGGGGCTGGTGACATCTAGGCCCTGGGGCCAGGGCAGCCCGGAGAGGACTGTGTCACTCTCCAGGGACCCCGAGTTGCTCTCTTGAGAGCAAGACGGAGCCTGGAGCTGCATACAGCTTGGGGTGGGCTCTGTCCTCAGCACCAAGCAAAGCAAAGAGGGTAGGAGGGGTGCACGGCCGAGCCTGAAGCCCCCACCCATCCTCGCCCGTCACAGCCCTGATGAGAACATCGGTGCCCGGGCCAGGCCCTCCCCGAGCACTGAACCTGCAAGCCCAAGTCCAGCCAATTGCACGCACGCTGTGGGGCAGCACTGAGTGACGGGCACTTAACAGTGTGTGCGGCTGGCACACAGTGGTGCCGCAGCCACCAGTGCCCTGTGGACACTGCTGTGCCCCTTAATACCCTTGCAGGGCGGGGGAACCCTGTCACCGGCTCGGGACCTTCTCATGGTAAAGGGAACAAAAGGAACCTTGCATGAGGTCCAGAGGAAACCCCAAGTAGAACCTTCCTCCTTCCATAGGAAAACTTCATGTGTGGTTTGTTTGTTTTTTGAGACAGGGTTTTGCTGTCTTGGACAAGCCCAGGCTGCCTCAAACTCAGCAATCCTCCTGCCTCAGCCTCCTGAGTGCTGGGATTACAAGTGTGTTTCACCACACCTGGCTAGGAATATTTAAATGACTTGAAAGTATACAGAACACAGAAGAGAATGCTGAGTTGAACTGTGATAATTGTAGTGGAGCCCATCAGTGTAATGCCTTATTATCTCAGCTGTTCAGAGCGAAGCAGGATCGGGAGGCGTTTTGTTCAGTAGGTTGATGGTGTGTGCAAGCTTGCGGATGCCGAAGGCTTATTTACTGAAGAGACTTAGGGGGACCGGGAAGGTCTGTGCTATGCAGGAGATTTCATCTCATTGCCAGCTGCCTCAGTCACCTCAGTGCTGTAACAAGAGCGAGACCTGGCAGGTAACACGCAGCCAGACTTGTCTCCACATCCTGGAAGCTGTGAGACCTGGTGTCTGGAAGGACCCACTTCTGGCCCACAGGCCACGTCTCCAGGTCGGTCTGCTCAGGGCAGGAAGGGCCCCTTGGGCCTGCTCAGAAAGGTGAGGGTCCCCTCTCCAGGCCCCACCCTGCCCCCACAGGCTCTGCCTGCTGCGTCCTCCATCCGGGCGGTATGGGGAGGGTCACAGACCTTCACGCCACCTCCTCAGGGCCCGCAGAGAGCGGGTGCTTAGCCCAGTAGCTACCCTAGTCGGCATCATCATTGCCTTTGTTCTTTTGTGGATTTAAATGTGTGTGTATTTTTAGGTAACTCACTATGTAACAAAATTCTTCATGCCTCAACCCTTCTTCCTGTTTTCCAAACTTAGCTGGGTTGGGAAGATTTTTCTGTGTTTAAGGGAGAGCAAAGGTGGAGGAACCTGCCACGCTGTCTCCTGCCGTGTGCACTCAGAGACCCTGAGGGGTCGAGCTGCACCGGGACAGGCGCCCCCTTTCTGACAGAGTGACCTCGTCTGGAGGTGTGTGTGCCGGCCTCCAGCCGACCAGTGAGTGAGTGTGCAAGTGCTACAGCGGGTGACAACTCCCCCGAAGAGGCCGGGCCGGCTCTGACGCTGGGACTGGGAGAAGAGGCGCTGACGCCCGGCTGGGCTGGCCCCGTCCCCGCTCCTCGCCAGCCTCGGGGAGGGCACTGTGGCCAGGGCTCGGCCGCCTCCAGACCATCTGCTGTGCAAACCAGGGCTGCGTGTGCTCAGCAGTGCGCACTGCTATGGCGATGTCAGGGTCCTGGCCGCAGGGGCGGGGGAGCAGTGGGGAGCAGGAAGGCAGGGAGAGCCGCACCGTCCACTCCAGAGGTGAATACTTTGTAATGAAGCACGTTCATGTCTAAGGGTGCTTTCATTAGCGTTGTGGTTAATCACTGGAGGAGACAGCTGCGGACATGGCGTAAAACCAGTTCTGGGAAATGGGGCTGGGGTGAGGGCAGAGACTGCCTGGAACACTGGTTCCTGGGGGCTGCCACAGTAGCAGCTCCCCCTCCGCTCCCCTCCCCCTCCCATTGCCCCTTGTTCTCCCTCTCTCTCCTCCCCTTCTCCCTCCTCCCCCTTGTCCTTTCCTCCTCTTCATCTTCCTTCCCCTATTTCCTCCTCTTATGATTACCTGACATTCTACCGAGGCATAGATCCTTGCTTAATTAAGGAATGTATAAAGAAAAATCTAACACAAATTAATCCCCAGGCCAATAAATTGTAAGCATACTTTACTAGAGGAAGTAATATCAAGGAGTGTCACAATTTGAGATAAAGAAAAACGAAAATATTTTATGTTCATTAGATCTGCGTGGGACCAGTTAGACAGACGCAATGCTCCATTGCGTCTTCTCCCACGGTGGCCCTGTGTGACCGGGGAACATCACGGTGTACTTGTGTCCTGCTCATGCATTGTCATCCTTCTGTCACCTTCAGTGTTGGATCTACTTCCAGTTCACTCCTGGTGACCTGTGTGTGTTGACTGCTGTCTACTTCATTACTCGTTTAGGGACCTCTTCCAGCTTCTTCCTTGTGTATTACCATTTTTGGAGTAGTGTTGCGAAAACTTTTATTTTTGCCTGTCTGGGGAACAAATCTTGTAGCAAGTAAGAATTTATTGTTTGGGAGGCTGAGGCATAAAGATCCAAAGTTTGAGCCCAGCCTGAGTAACTTATTAATTTATTGAGACTCTGTCAGAAAGAAAAAAAATATTATTTAAAAGGGCTGGAGATGGGGGCCGATTTAGCTCAGCGGCATAAGTGCCTGCCTTGCAAGCACGAGGTCGTGAGTTCGATCCCCGGTACCAAAAAAAAAAAAAAGGGCTGGAGATGTAGATCAATGTGGCACCCCGGGTTCAATCTCTAGTACCACCAAACTCTCCCCGCCTTAAAAAAAAAAACACAAAAGCAGCATTATGAAGTTTCAGGGAATCAACACTGAAGTCATCACAGCGCCGTGGTCACACATGGAAACTACCAGTACAGTTTCTGTGTCACGTGCACCTATAATTTCTTTATAGTTAGTACTTCTAGCAAAACGTCTATCATTAGTTGAAATTATTCTTACCTGTCTATTATATAGAAATTTTGGGCTTTTTTACCTTGGTACCTCTTTTCTAAACTTACTGGCAATTGAAATAAGAATGGAATTGGCCACAGGTTTTGGAATAATCTTAGAAAGCTGTTAAAATGCACTGCAGGCGGACTTTAATTAGCCGAGGCTGTTAGTCTTGGTGACCCATTTGTGTAGACGTGTTCGTCGTTCTCTTTCAGTGCTGTGTCCACACTCCACACTGATTTGTAGTTTGCAGGGGTCAGGGGATCATTAATGCGGAGTAGGGAACTGCTGATTAAATGCACAGTCGCTTTCCTCCTTTTCCCATCATGAGATGGTGAGCAGAATGGCATGTAGTACGCTGCCCGTCCTGCGTCATCTGGCGCACGTAACAGGCTGGGCTGTTGCCGGGCTCTGAGGTGTCACCAGCACTGTCCCCACCACAAAGCAGAGTCATCTCAGCGCAGCAGGCTCTGCTCCCGAGGCGGAGGGGGACTTCTTGCCTTGGACAGTGCAGAGAAGCCTTCAGCCCGTCATGCCTTCCTCACTTTCAAAAACTAAACGTCATTCTCCGTTACTTAATTACATGCGGAAAGTGCATGCCATGTAAGAGCCCCTGGGGCAAAGGGCGCTAAATGAAGCCGAGACCTGGGCAAGATCGGGTGCCGGCTGCGGCCCCGTGGAGGAAAATTGAACTGGCGTGGGACCCGGCCCACGGTGATGATGGAATGTGCATCTTGTCTCTGTGATTAACAACATCGGCGGGGCTGCTGTCCCAGGCCACAGCCCTCCAGATGATGCTGGCTAGAAATTCCTGTGGCCATGAGAGTCACCTCGAGGCTTGGAGCTGTGTTTAGCACCCTCTGTCTTCCTGGTTTGACAGATCAACTTTCTATGCGTAGGACAGGAACAGATTGTATGTACACTCACCCTGGGCGTCACAGGGTTGGTCTTTCACTCCCTGGTGAGACCAGCACCTGCTTGCTCGGGTGCCATGGTGCAGCCCCTTCCCCAGGGATGGCAGGGGGCCTGCACCCGGCGGAGTCTCGGGCTGGGGAAAGTGTCACAGAGCAAGGTGCTTACGCTGAGGGCCAGAAACTAAGTGGGCAGAGTCCAGGGTGGGAACAAACCCCTGCCTCAGAGCAGATGAGGCGCCCACAGCACTGAACCTGAGTGCGGGGACAGCCGCCTTCACCGGGGGGGGCCCGGAGGGGTACAGTGGGGCTGTGTGCCCTTGAAGTTTCTTTAGGAAGCATCTTCCAGGATCTCAGGGACCAAGAAAGATGCAGCACCCCTGTAAGTGCTGCGGCCCTCTGGCCTCCTCCTGCCCTGTGCACTCCACTTCCAGAGGCTAACAGGACTTGTTTCCTGTGGAGCGCTGCCATCTAAATAACTACCTTAACTGCTTGTTAATTCCAGTTTGCAGGCAGGATTTGTAAGCATGGTGCTTCAATGGCCTAGTGTCATTGCAGGCCTTGTGTTTGGGTCGCTGTGAGACCCGGGGATGCAGACCCACAGGGGAAGCCTGGTCCCAACCACCTGGGGAAGCCTGCACTTCTGCACTTCCGACTCCATCCAGCCATGCATTCCTGGGGTCACCGTGAGCTGACAGCGCTTTGGCCTCGTGTCCACAGTACTTCAAGCTTTCCTTCGTAAGGCGATCTTGGCCAGTCTGAGCTGACCACATACTTTACGGAGTCATTCATGGATCAGGGAATTCAGAGAATTAAAGTGGGTGGCCAAGTCCAAGCCCACCTTTCCTTTCTTTTCCTTTCCCCTTTACTCCTCTCCCCTTCTCTCCCCCAACTTGGGGTGCTGCAGAGCAAACCCAGGGCCCCACATGCTGGGCAGCCAGCTTACCATCGAGCTACACTCCCTACTTACGTGTCCTGAAAGATCTGTGAAGTATCCACGGATCAGTCTTATTTCTAGGAGCCCACAGGTGATCTTCCTTGGCGACTTCCGTTCCCTGACAGCAGCACGCACAGGTTCCTGGGAACAGTGCCCACATGTCTCTACTCCTGCAGCGCTCACTTGCTTGCAGGCCGCAGGGGTGAGGTGGACATTGCCCTTTCTTTTGCTGGCCCATGCACAGACTCAGGCCTTGGGATCACGCCGCGCAGAGCGCTCATCTTGCGTGTGTGAGACCACGGCTGTGATCTCTGGTCCTGTGTGTGTGATAGATACCCTGGTCCACCTGTGCTTTGCCCTGCTGGGTGCCATATTTCCTCAGTGGACTTCCCACAGGGACAGGGACAGTGGCAGCCCCAAGTGCTGTCTCCCTGGGCCCAGAACCTAAAGCGCACTGTCTGGGAGCGGTGTCTCTTGCTTTGGCTCCCTTCTGCTTCCTGCTTCCTCCTGCCTGGGGTCTCTCAGTTCCTGGCCGTCCCAAGCCTGTCCTGTGGCCTTTCTGTCAACTGTGCACACTCCCAGCATCCCCTTGCTGAAGTTGACCCTAACTCATTTCCCGTTTGCTGCCTGAGGACCCTAAGGTACGGGGAGGTGGCCACAGAGGAGCAGTCGTGACCACCCTGCCTTTTCCTGCTGCATGCAGCTGTGACGCTTTGACCTCGGTGAGCAAAGCTGTCATCTCCCAAACATCTCTGGGCAGTGCGAGACCCCTGTGCTGTTCCTTTCACCCCCAACCCTTTCTGGGGTCCCCTGAGATCACCATGACTGTCACAAAGGGTCAGGCAGACCTTAGCCTGTGCCTGTCCCTGGCAGGGAGGGCGTCCCCTCTGGCAGAGAGATGGCCTGCCTTTAGGGCTGGGTGAGTGACCACCTGGGCTTTGCCAGCCAGGACCAAGGGGGGCGGAGCCGCCGAATCTGCAGCAGCATTGGTACAGAGCACCTGAGAAGTAGTCGGCGGCCACCGCCGCATGGGGTCCCTCCCGGCACCTGTGCGGCCAGCATTGCTGCGCGGCCTTGCTACGGGCACCGCCTTTGCAGATGCCGGGGCCGCAGTGGCCCTGTTGGTGACAGTGTTTGGGATCCAAGTAAATGTGACCATGCTGCCCTTGACCTTCACTTTGGGCCTGTGTCCAGCTGTTTTGGTGGCCACTTCCATCTGCGTCTGCTCAGTGAGCCGCATCCCCTGCAGCCTTTTCACAGAGCGCATCGGTGCTCCTCGAGATGGCTTTGCCTCATTCTGTGGCGGGCCGGGGTCACACACCAGGCCTTCTCCTGTCTGTACGTTAATTCAGTGTCGCCTTCTGACCGGAAGGTGTACTTTATTTCTGCCCTCGAGTATCTCACATTACTAAACTTAGAGCCAGAAGACAGTGACCAGGCCTTTGGGTGCGTGCATCTGTGTGATCCCCCGCACCTGCCGTTCGTGCAGAGCCCAAGATGCATCCGAGGGTGCCCAGGTCGTGAGGTGCAAAAAAATTAAAGCCCGCTCGGCAGCTGAGGCTGAGTCCAGGCGCAGAGCTTCTGCTTCGGGTACAGTCCCCGATTTGCTGGCACAGGGTGAGGCCCGATGGCTGTGGGGAAGTACGGGGCAGGGCCAGCACGGTCCTGGCGACCACTGTGGCTTTAGACGCTGTCCTAAGTAAGTCAGGTGTGTTTCTACCACATTTTACTTTCTGCTCCTGTCCAGCCGTTTTTTTAAAGTATGAACTGCATGTAAAGAAAATGCGCCCCCTTCCTGTCACGAGTCCAGGGGGCATAGCCCGCACACACTGGTATGCCCGCGCCCCCTCTGTGGCAGGACCTCTCGTCTTCCCACCCTGAACCCCTGCACCCACCGCGAGGTGCCTCTGGCCCTGTGCCCTGGAGGCCGTGGCCATTCCATCTCCATCCCCAGTCTGAGCCGGCTGCCCCTCCAGCGGGCAGAGCCATGCTGCCTGTGGCTTTTCTCCCCACCGCCAGGCACCAGGGCTCAAACCTGGGGCACTGTACCGCTGAGCAGCTTCTCTGAACCCTTTTATGCTTCATCTTGAAACAAAGTCTCACTGAGCTCCCCACGTGGCCTCAAACCTGCAGTCTCCCTGCCTCAGCCTCCCCAGCAGCTCACCACCTCTCTTGGCCAGCACGAGTCCCTTTCCCAGGGCTCCTTTCCTGTCTTTTCTCTCTCTGCCCGGTTACAGCATGAATCGGGATGCCCGTCCTCCTCCTCGCCAAATGATGTCCCTCTGTGCACACGTCCCGTTTCTGTTCATGGTGCCCCACAGTCTTCGCGTTGCTTCTGCCTGTCTCGTGTGAGTAACTGCAGTGGACGTGGCTGTGCGGTGTCTCTTTGGGGACCCTGCTTTGAGTTCCAGCAGCAGATCCACGAGTCACCTTGTGAGTCACGTGGTGTCCTGGCCATGTCTGGCTGTCCCCCAGCGCCCCCTGCAGTCACATGTGGGGCCCTGCAGAGGCAGCTGGATCTGGGGTGAGATCCATGCTGGGATCAAGGGTGTGATTACTGAATTGGCCCAGCGGTTGGCCTGGTGCGGTTCTGGGCGTGGATGGTGGGGAGAGGCATCCTTAGGCCGCCTCAGGGCTGTGTGCCCGGAAGGAACACAAAGCACAGAGAGAGGCCGCTGCAACTGGAGACTCGCTGCTTGTGGATCGCCCCTGCACTGCTTCCTGCCTTCCTGCCTTCTGCCTGCCCTGGGCTGTTTCTGCTCTGCCAGGCACGTGTGCTGGCGCCAGCCAACTACGGACCGGAACCTCTGAGAACTGTGAGCTAAGTAAGCCTCCTCCTTCAACTTACAGTGTTGAGTATTTTGTCTCAGCAACAAGAAGAGTGACTAAGACAGATGGTCGTCCTCCTTTTCTTTCTTTCTTTTTTTTAATTTCCTGAAGACCCCTCCGCTGTTTTCCCTGGAATCACACCTTTTCCCCTTTCCTGCAGCGACGCACAGGCCTGGTTTCCTCCCAGCCCTGCCACACGCACCCGCTGCTGTCTTCTTTGGCAGCAACGTCATGACAAATGTGAGGTGGCATCTCAATGCCGTCTGGATTTGCATTTCCTGGGCAACTCCTGAGGCTAAACACCTACTGCTCCGTATCTGGGCTGTCGTATTTCTCCTGGGCAGAAGTGTCTATTCAGGTCCCTTGTGCATTTTTTAGACCAGGTTTCTCGTCTTCCTGTTACCATCTTCAGTTCCAGGAGTCTGTGTCTCCTCGAGTAACCTTGTCAGACGTGAGTGTGCAGCTATTTCCCCCACTGCACAGGTGGCCTTATCTGTCTGTCGGTTGAGTTTGATGAACAGAAGTTACACATTCTGACACAGTCCCATGTGTCTATTTTCACTTTTGATGCCTGTGCTTTTGATGTCATTATCAAACTCAGTGTCACCAAGCAGAGTCACCAGGTGTTTTCTTCTAAGAGTTTTGTAGTTGCAGCTCTTGTATTTTGATCTTTGATCCACTGGATTTATTTTTACAGATGATATGAAAGAAGGACCCTGCATACGGATAGTTTTTCCAGTGGCGTTTCCCCCACTGCGTGGCCTTGCTGTCCTTGTTGGGATTGTTTAATCTTCCCTACAAAGGTTAATTTCTGGCTCTGTCCTAGCCACGAGTCAGTGTGTCTGTCTTCAGGCCAGTATCTCATTGATTCGATTACCCTCGCTTCGTTGTAAGTCTTGAAGTGAGGAAGGGTGAGACCTCCAACTTAGTTCTTTTTCATTGTCGTTTTGGCTACTTGGGATCTCCTGAAATTCTCTATGAATAATTTTGGAATTGAACACAGGTTCATCTTAAAAAAACAAAAGCAGAGATGCTCCTTGGCAATAGATCTTGATACATGGAAAGTTATGGTGTTCTACAAATGTATATTGTGTCAACATCTTTATTTATTTCTCTCATTCAGAAACTTGTGGCCTCATCAAGCTTCCTAGAAACATAAGCATGTTGACTTTGTAGCCCGCTGATTTTTCTTTCTGCCACAATTTGTAGATTCTTTTAGAGTTTATTTTGGAGAGTGTCCCGTGTTTATCCTAGGGAGTTAGTCACGGGTTGTTGGGTTAATACTTCAAATTACATGTTAACAAAATCTTTTTCTACAGCTTCAATTATGGTTAGAATTTTAATTGAGAAATATAATTGTATCAACAAATCTGCACATGAGACCCTGGTGCCTCTGAGGACGAGGCATTTTTGGTAGACAGAACGAAGTTGCCAAGACAGCTGTGGAGTCGTTGGAAACTCCAGGGGGCTGCTTGATGGAGAACTGGGTGCAGCAGAGCTAGGGAAACCTCGGAGTGGGCGGAGGAGGAAAGCGCTGAGTCCAGCTTCAGAACAAAAGGCAAGGATTCACGGGCTGCCCGCTGCAGGGCACACGCGCGGCAAGGACGCAGATGAGGGCTCGCCAAGGGCTCAGCAGACAGCTGATAAGTAACTTGTGTATCAAGCAGGTCAAAGGAGCCCTGACTTGGGGACACTGGGCCTCCGTCTTTGGGCTTTTACCCCGATGTGGGGTTCACAGTGGAGGGCGCAGCCAGCTGAGAAAGCAGAACAAGGAAGTGGTGTTAGGGACTCTGGCCACGGTCCAGGCAGCTCAGAAAGCGTGTGAATTAGGAAGGGCTATGGCACGAGATGGGCGGACACAGCCTTCGCAGGAAGCCGTGCAAGTTGGTGACTGAATAAACAAACAGAACTGAGTACCTGGCACCCAAAGTTTAAGTACTGAGACTCAGCGTCACAAAACCAGGAAACACCGCATTTTAACTCTTGTGACTGTGCTTTGACATTTATATTACCTTGCAATTCTAGTAGTTGTCATCCAGATTGTATAGACTAAGAAACCAAGACTGAAGGCAGGTGTGGTGACACATGCCTGTACTCCCAGCTACTGGGGAGGCTGAAGCAGGAGGATTGCAAGTTTCAGCGCAGCCTGGGCTACCTAGTGAGACCTTGTCTCAAATTTTAAAAATAAAAATTAAAAATGTGTCTTAGCTACTTTCTACTCATCGCTGAGACAAAATACCTGATGCCCAAAGTTGGGAAAGGAAAGGTTTATGTCTTACAGTTTTGGAGGTTTCAGTCCATACTCAGTTGGCTCCAAGGCAGGGTGGCATGGCGGGGCGCAGTTCACGGCAGCTGCAAACCACAAGCGGAAACTGGCAAGAGAGAGAGACACACCTTCTTCCTGCCATTACATCACATCCTGGCTCCACCCCCTGGGAGGGTGTAGCACTGACACCACCAATCCAAGCACTAGACAATGAACCAATCACAAATGCACAATGTAAATACATGAGGCCTGGGGGGCCACCGACATAAGCCGTGACAAAATGCTAGGGATGTAGCTTGGTTGTAGAACGCCTGTAGGTCTGATTCTCAGTACTGCTTCTTCACTGTGCTCGAGCTCTCTTGTCGGGTGCCTGGCGCCAAGCTGGGGACACAATGAAAGAAGATCCCATCCTGGCACTGGGAGGACGAGGAAGAACAGAAGTGATTTTATCAGGGTACAGCTAGTCCAGCGACAAGGACACACACTGGTTCCCCCATCCCCTTCCGAAGCCTCAGTGACCCACGACATCAATTTCCCAGAGCACCTATGTGCAAATGTCAATACTCATCTGACTCTTTCAGGACAGAGAACCCACATGTGTAAGTTTTATTACAGCCGATGATTATAATTATTCCATTTTATTACTTTATTAGTTAGGTGTAGGCTTCAGCACTGTACATGGTTCCAAGTGTCCACTGGGTCTCTAATTGGGGGCCACTGCACCCCACACACAGAGCTCAGTAACCTGGAAACTAGGTCTCACTCTGGGTGCAAATAATTCTCAGTCTCAGTCACCTTCCTGTCACTGGGGCGGAATACCTGACGCCCCACTGAAAGAAGGAGAGGCGTTTCGGCTCGCTGCTTAACCGCCAGTCCACAGGTCCGAGGCAGAATGTGGCGGGAGGAGGGACACAGTCTGCGAGGGCTGTCCACAGCGAGGGCTGTCCACAGCGAGGGCTGTCCACAGCGAGGGCTGTCCACAGCGAGGGCTGTCCACAGCGAGGGCTGTCCACAGCGAGGGCTGTCCTGGGAGCCTGGGTGCAGGGAGGGGCGGGGCCAGGGGAGGGCGCTCTGGCCACGCCCAGCGGTGCCCCTGCACGGCCCCGCCTCCCAGCAGCGCATGAGGCTGTGAACCCGCAGGGGTGAAGCAGCCACTGGTGAGCCTTCCTCCTGCGTGCCTGTGGAAAGCGCTGCCCCTTCCAGGAGCCCCGCGCTGGGGGACAACTGCAGATCCGAACTCTCCACAGGTTCCTGAAGATGATCATAACACAGCGGCGAGCCCCTGCAGTTCGCTGTGCCTAGGAAAGCTGGGGTACTTTTATGAAAAGGAGAGTCGTATTTCATCCCTTAGGAGAAGCACGGCCACAAGGGTCTGGCGCGTCAGGAGGACCGTGAAGGATTGTGACCGTGACTTCTCATAGCTGCTTGCTTCTCTCCATTAGGATTCACTGCAGGTTTTCTATGACACAAGATTAAAAAGTAAATGGACTTCAGAGGACATTGGAAGTCGTATTAACTTGGGGAATCAAACTATAAAGGGACAGCTTGGCTGGTTTGAGCTCCCTCGGCCCAGAGATCTTCGGCAAGAATCTATCAGTGCTGCTGGCCTTTGAAACAGATACACAAGCCGGGTGTCACCCACGCTGTGTCAGACCCAGGGAAAGGACAGGAGACTCTGAGTGGGGGGAATCACCCTCGGGAGACACGGCCGCTCACCCGAGAAGCTGATTGCACTGTGTGTGGGGTCCGCCGAGGCAAGGACTGTGGCCCTGCAACCACGCCCTTGCTTAGCGAGACAGAGCCTGCTCAAGGCGACTGAGAAGCTGTCAGGTCTGAGGGGTCCCCGTCTGTTTTGGTTTGGTTCATGCACTGGACAGCCCAAGGGGCACAAGGTGGGGAGTGGTACCTGGCCTGCATTTCTGCAGGTGCTGCCTTGTTCTATGGAGGATTCACACCTGCCCAGAATTCCTTGTTCATCCCACTTTCCAATAGCAAGTGGAAACTGAGAAGTGATCTCGCCAAAGTGCCCTGGCTAATGAGTGGGTTTCTCTTGCTGAACAACACAACTCACTGGTCCTGGTGCAGGGGGCGTTGAAGCCAGGGCAGGGTAGACCGGCTGTCGGCGTCGAGGCTGTGGTGACTCTGGAGGGTGCAGGGCCAGCTGGGGAGGGGTTGCGGCATGGAAAGGGCGCCCCTTGTTAGCTCTGGACAGGCCAGAAAGTGGACGAACTTAAGACATAAAGACCCGTGGACGCCTTTCTGCTCCCCAGGTGGCCCTGGCTCTTGTGCTCCCTGTCCCTGGGTGGCCCCCAAGTGGCCCTCACACAGCTCTCTCTTTGTGTCTAGGAGCTTTGCGTGCTTAGAAGCCCTGTATGTAGACGTCTTTGATTCGATGGTGCTGTGTGACCATTCTCGGCAGAGTGCTGGCGTTTCCTGGTACTGATGCTGCTTGTCTTCCCGTTCCACAGAAATGAAGGTGCCGTCCAGCAGATGGCTGTGCCCCCGCTGCCGTCCAGCTCCCCGTCTTCCACTGAGGTAAGTGTGCTCCAGATTCTCTCCGTGTTCTCCGCAGCTTGGCCATAGTCATTCCCTACCCTCACCCCCACATCCCCAGTCCGACGATTTTGCTTTCCAAACACAGTATCTGTTAACAGGCAGACCTCCTTGACTGGGGCCAAAAGTATTCAAGGTATTAGTGTGAAGAAGCAACATGAAGCAACGTTAAACCAACCCGACAGGACCTAGCCGCAGGCGTGTTACCTTTCCCAGAGCTGCTGAAGTTTCCTCAAGATGTCTAGTTCCATCTTGAGTGAGCATTTTGGAAGTTACTAGAAAATTACTTGTTTTATGACTTCACGATGTCACTTTTGTGATCTCAGAGTACTTTAATACCTGTGATCGAAGTTTCTTTAAATAATTGCTTTCATCTATTAATGGAGAAACTACTAGACCAAGATTGCAGTAGAATCAGTCTGCTTGTGGACAGGAGAGGGACAGAGAGAGAGAGGTGGGGGTGCGAGAGACAGCGGTTGCTGTCTGGCCGGGGACCCTTTACCCTGGACGCTTGGAGCCAGGAGTGTCTCAGGATCCGGAATACTTGCTTGCACACGATGAGGGCTCTTAGGAACAGGACCCAGTGCCCATGAGATCCGCCTGTTCAGAGTCGCATGGGTCCATGGACTTTGCATTTGGGGCGACACAGACTGCTCAGAAAGTTCTGGATCATGGAGCACTGTGGCTTTGGGACTGGGCCAAGCCCCTGAATAACCTCCTGTCTCCTGAGCTGAGACGTACTTATTCCCTTCACAAGTCTTATGTCTTACATGATGGTTTTTTTTTCTTTTTCGTACCGGGGATCAAACCCGTGACCTTACGCTTGGCAGGCAGGCATGTTTGCCACTGAGCTAAACCTCTGGCCCCACAAGTTTTATTTCTTTATTTAATTCCAAAAAGAAATGCATACTTTCTACTTTTAATTAAATAATACACAAGTATTAAAGAAAGGTTAATTTTTTTCTACTAGTGAATTTTTTCACTTAGGCTCTTTCCATGCATTTCCTTTGTTTCACAAACTCATGTGTGTAATTTTGCACATGTTGTGGAGCTGGCTGTGCAGTTCATGCTCATTCTTGTCTCTCAGGGTTCAGAACCCTCAGGGTTCAGAACACAACTCGCAAGCTGTGTGTCAAACACCAGCCTAGACGCTGGGGAAACCATCTTGGGGAGACAGGGAAAGCTGCTGGCTAAGGGCCAGCTTGCATTCTAGTGAGGAAAGAAAGATAAATTAACAAATAAACAAATGGATCCACAACCCGAAAAATAAAAAAAGTGCCTGTCGTGGTGACATACACCTGTCATCAGCTCTCAGGAGGCTGAGGCAGGAGGATCGTTGCAAGTTCAAGGGCAGCCTGGGCTGCATAGAAAAGAAGGAAAGAAAGGAGGGAGGGAGGAAGGGAAGCAGGGCTTATCGGCGCTCTGTACCTGGTGGTGCTGAGCTGGGCTGGCAGGCAGGTGGCTTGGTGACACCATGGTGATAAGCAGCAGCCAGGCAGGCGCTCACCAGGGGACAGGCTCGTCCTGCTGGGGAGAAAGAGCCTCAGGAATCAGTCAGGAAAGAGGTTTGGTGACTCACCATCCCTGG
This sequence comes from Dolichotis patagonum, assembly GCA_004027295.1. Taxonomy (NCBI): domain Eukaryota; kingdom Metazoa; phylum Chordata; class Mammalia; order Rodentia; family Caviidae; genus Dolichotis; species Dolichotis patagonum. Next base: position 51,980 of record PVJX010003166.1, on the reverse strand, counting down.
GGCCTCTGGAGACCTTAAACAGCAAGATGACCTGGGGTATAGGTTTAAAGGCCACTGCTTGCCCCCTGGGGGAGCAAACAGCTTTTCCTCCAGCCCCATGCATTCCTGGGGGACAAAACACAGGCTAAGCAGAGGAGAGCAGCCAGAGGGGCCCAGTGGAGCCTCCCATGCAGGGAGAAGTGGCAGGGGAAGTGGCTTCGATTCCCGCATTCAGAGCTTTAGCCCCCAAGCACGGTCACGGCCACATTGTAGAGAAACCGTAGGGACAGGGAGGACCCAGTCGGGCGCTGCTGCGCAGAGGAACGGATAAAGCTGGTTTCGGGCCCTCAGAGCTGAGGCTCCTTTGCAGTGGCCTCCGCCATGGGCCTCAGGTCACCCTTGGGGAGGGGCCGCCAGTCACCTGAGCCCTGCTCCTCGGTTGGCAGAGGGAGGCCCGGCCCTCTCCCGCACCTGCGCCCCAGCCCTTCGCTCTGGGCAGGTGACAGGCTGCAGCCTGGGCTCTCCTTGCTAAGTGTCTTTCTAAAAATGTCTTACTATGCTCTTTCATAATTGGTTTTTTCCAGCTGACAGATAAGCAAATAATCTCCAATATCTTGCCCTTGAAAGAGCACTAAAACAAGCATTTGTGCGTCTCTCTTGGTGCATAGGCCATGGGCGTGTGTGTGTGTGTGTGTGTGTGTCACTGGATGCTGGCACTTTGATTCTTAGAGTGTGGGTTCCCATCAGGTGCGGGTGCTAAGTCCAAGCTGTGCAAGTTGGTGTTAACCCGGGCTGACCGGGTCCTGTCTGAGCAGGCCGTGCTCAGCCTGATGCTTGACTCGCCCAGGCAGGCATGGGGCACAGGGATGGGGATGTCGCCTAGATCCCCCCGAGCTGTGCACAGTCGTGGGAGCGGGAGTGTCCCGGGCCTCTGCAGCCACGCGGACATCTGCAGCCACGCAGACCTCTGCAGGTAGTTACAGTATTTGCTACCCTGTGGGGTGCTCGTGTTAAACAAATTCAAGGAGCCCCCTTCCCCGTGGGGCATGCATTCTGAGACGCCCTGGTGACGGATGACAGCATGGATCCTGGACACCGGGTGACTTCTGTCCCAGGCAGAACAGGGCTGGCAGGCTCCTCAGAATGGAGTACAGTTGCCACCTAGAACTTTCCTTCTAATATTTTCAGACCTCCACTGACCCTGGGTACCTGAAGCTACAGGATGCAAAGAACTGGGGAGGTGGGTGTCCAGCACATGGTTATCACTCATGGTGGCTCCCACCTGTAGTCCCAGCTACTTGGGAGGCTGAGGCTGGAGGGGCTCTTGAATTTAGGAGTTTGGGGCCAATCTAGGCAGCATTAGGAGACCCCTATGGGGGTGTTTATTGCTTAGTCATTAATTATTCCCATGTATTTATAGTATGACCTAAATCTTTTGGGGAGAGAAACATTTTAGAGTAATGTGTGTATAGCATGGTTGATTATGGAGATTCCCTCCCAAATGTCATCACATAAGAAGTGAGTTTACCTTGTGTTGCTCATATTTTTTTCTGAGTGCAGAAGAAAAGTACCTTTGTAATGATCACAAGAGCCCACTCATCTCTTCACGGTGGCGCTCCTGAGCCCCAGGTCTTGTTTGGGGTGCGGGGGGTGCGTTCTGGGCTGCAGGTGGCAGCTCTGGCTTCGGGCTGTCCTGCAGGAGCAGACCGGAGTGAGCCGTGTGTCTCTGGCCTCCTGCTCTGCCTCCCGCTATTGCTACCCTCCCATCCGAGGGCAGCGCGGGTGGGGCAGGCGGGTGGGAGCAAGGTCATTGCAGAGTGTCACCTGGCCCTGTGTCCGCTCCCCGGCACTGCATGCTGGGGTGACCAGGATGGCAGTGCTGCTGTGTGGGGTTCGGCCCTGGAAGCTCTGCCAAGGCTTACACATCACCTCACCCAGGCTGGAGGCAGAGGCCTGCTCCGCGCCTGGTGGAGGAGATGGGGCCTCTCCAGGCTCAACCACCCGCATGAATGCAGATGTGTGCCTCACCCAGCTTCCTCCTGGGGACCCGAGTGTCACCAGCACACACAGAGACTGACGCTCAGAGAGGGCTGCATGGAGAGAGGCCCACAGCCCAAGTGCTGGGGAAACGGGGTCTGTTTTCACTCTTAAGTTGCAGTGGCCACAGAAATGATTCTGATGATTCCATCACCTGTAAAAACTAAATTTTACTCAGACCCCAGCCTCACCCAAGAAATAACTTGGTGTCATTTTAAATCACATCCTGTTTAACTAGAGCAGGCTTTGGCACATGCCTGTCATCCCAGCATTCGGGAGACTGAGGCAGAAAGGACTGCTTCAAGTTCAAGGCCAACGTGGGCTGCAAAGTGAGTTTAAGGCCAGCTTGAACTGAATAGTGAGACCCTGTCTCAGAAAAACAGTAAAATAAGTACGGCAGGCTGGTGCTGTGCGTAAAGCCTAGTAATGCCAGTCTTATGGCCCCTTTTGCATCTCAAGAGCTGAACCAAGCTGTAGTGCCATTGTTTGCATCTCATTTTTGGAAACGATGAAAGTGCAGGACATTTGTGAGAGTAATAAATCCTCTTCTCTGGGCATTGCTGTGATGTACCTGCCCCAGTCTCCAGCAGGCTCCCGTGGCAGCTGCCAGCTGGGCACCGTTGGAGTGCGCGGGGCCCCGAGTGCGCCTCCCTCATCCTGCAGCCCCTTCCCCTCCCCTGCTCCCTCCCCTGCGTCTGCTGAGGGTGAAACACCGCTCCTGCCTGGCTGGGACTGTGAGCCCCGTTTTGCCCTAGCCAGACAGGCTGCTCTCTGAGCAGGAGACCTGGGCGTGATGAGGAGCGTGTTCCTGCCCTCGGCACACACTGTGTGAGCTCCGGGGCTGCGGCAGGCTCTGCTCTAGATGGCAGGAATCGTGTTCCCCCAGAGCCTCAACGGCCATGGGCAGTGGACCCTTTGAAGACAGCCAGTTAAAGCTGGACCTCTTGTTTGCAAGCATTCATCTCAGGAGCACGGTTAGAGCGTTTCCAGCTCAGCTCGGGAGGGGGCTAGGGTCCCCAGTTTGAAAACATCCCGAGCCGGTGCCATAGGAGGGCACCGATATGGTGTAAGGGCTGCACCCCACCCCTGGGGCAGGGGGCCTGCTTACAGCGTCAGGGAGGGAAGGAGGCGTGCTCTCGCCTCCTGGGCTGGCTGCTTCTGCTGTCTCCACTGCCATGGCTGTTGCCCCAGTGCCATGTGCCACCCTGCTTTGAAGCCAGTTGATTGTGTACTGGAATCTCCACAAACTGTGAGCTAAATAAATCCTTCCTTCTTAATCTTTGGCATTGGGTATTTCATCTCAGCAGTGAGAGAAAAGTAACCCAGGCAGACAGCACAGGCCAGGCTGCCCTGTGCGGCAGTGCACTGCAGCGGGAAGGAGTGCAGCAGAACCTGCGGCGAGACCTCAGGCCCGGCCCGGCACTCCTGGGCCAGGACCCCGGGAAGGCCAGCGTGCACCAGAGTTGGTCTTTGCTTCCAAGCCGAGGACGCAGCCCCGCTGTGTGTGAGGGAGGTTGCCGAGGATCGGGCCCTACGTGTGGGCAGAGGCATTTTTGCCAGGATCATTGCCGTCCCCCACTGCTGTGCTCTTGGCAGCTGCAGCGCCGTTTGGCCAGTAAGGATGGCCCAGCAACCCTGAGCGCAAGCCCAGAAGTCCTCACCTTCTCTGCCGGTCACTGCCGGGGGAACTTGAGCCCACGAAGCCCTACCAGCATCCGTGCCTCCTGTTTAAAGTGGGCTGGGGGTCGCTAATTCTGTGGATCCGTGGGAAGCATGGAGTCCCATTTGCCAAACGCTCAGCGCTGTCCCAGGGGCAGAAGGAGTTTGTCCTGCTGTGATCCCACTTCCGTTATTGCTGTCCTGTGCCAAGTACTTGGCCCACGGCGTCTTCCATGTTCAGTGCTGCTTACGAAAGTGCGTGACTTCTAATCTGTTAAATTGACAAATGGAAATCACATGTATTATCAGGACAACTAGTGCTTTGAAATTCGATACATCACACAGTTACTGAATCAAGTAACATGTGAGTCGCCTCCCATACTCGCCTTTTTGTGGGATGGGAGCTCTGGAAATCTTCGATTTTCAAGAATGTGGTCATGATCAGCAGAGCTGTCATGTTATGCAGTGGCTGAACTTTTGTGCCCTTTGACTGCAACCCCCCCCCAGCCCCGTGCCCACCTGGACCTGGCAGCTGCCGCTGGACACCTGCTTCTCCGAGGGAGCTCTTCTGCCCCATTCTCGAGTGAGACCCTGGGCCTGGCTCGCGTCACTCCTCACGGTGTCCTCCGTGACAGGATTGGGTATTTCCCTTTTTGAACTGGATCGCATGTGTACACCTTTGCTGTACCTGCCGTCCATTGTAGCTGGGAATGACGCTGGGGTGCACATGGGAGTCTGGATCCCTCTTCAGCACCCTGATTTCTTTCCTTTGGATACTTTTCCTCCGAGGCAATGGCTGGACCATACGGCGGTTTTGTGTTTAGTCCTTTGGGTATTTTCCATACCGGTTTCCATGACAGCTGTACTAAATTCTTTCCCATCAGACCCATCTTCCTCGGAGGTTTAAATTAAGCAATGGACACATTATTTTTACCTTCACAACTGCTAGTCAGCCTTCTCTCTGCATTAATGTATAATAAAGCACTGGGTGCCATTCGTGTACCCATTGACCACACATGCGCACACGCGTGTACACACACACACATGCACCTACACACACACTGGTCCCTGCAGCCCTCGGGTCTCTCCCCTCTTCTTCCTCCTGCCTTGTCTTCCTGCTTCTTCCCACACCGCCATCTGCAGGCCCTCGTCTCTCGTGGCTGGGATGAACGGACTGACGTGGGAGGTGGGAGTGGGGACAGCCCTCCCCAGGCGTCCTCAGCCCTTCAGGCTCGCAGTGCCCTGACCCACTTAAAAACCTCACGTTGCCCTTTGTCCCCGAGTGATGACTCCTGGGTTTCTCATGGGCCACACTCCCTTGGCATCCACAGGCCTCGCCCTTGTCACCTCCGCCCCCCTCAGTCTCCCTGGCCCGGAGCCTGGCCTGTGCTTAGCCCTGGCTTTGTGACCATTTGTGGGGTAAAGGAAAGGGGGAGCCGCCCTCCAGCTCCTCTGCCCCTCACCGCACCACTCCGTCTCGAGCGCTGCGTCTCTGCGCTGGGTGATCGCATCTGCGGGTTTGTGGCTGCTCTTCGCCGGACATTTGCTCTGCGGGACACACAAAGACGTCACCAAGGGTTCGCTGCAAAGATCTCGAGTTCCCAGCAACAGTGAGACGGACGTCTGCATGTCAGCCTCGGAGACAAGCAGAGCTTCAGGGGGATCAGAGCGGGCGTCTCTGTTCCCGTAGGGGACGCTGTGCTGCCCTGAAGATCACAGATACATTTAGCTGGGCTGTGGGGCTCGTGTGCGTGCTCCACTCACACACGCACACCCAGAACCAGTGTGGAGGGGGAGAAGGGTATCAGGAAATTCCCTTGTGAAAGGAAACAATAGACCGTGACTTCAAAACCAGACTGAGCTCAAAAGCAGGCCTGGGATTAAGTCTTAGCCACCTTGACTTCTGTGCTTTAGGCGCTTGGAGCTGCCAAAGTGTTTAAACTATGCTGTGCGGTGACCGTGACTCCGGCCCTTGCGAGAGCCACCCAGGGCTCACACAGAACTGAGGCCAGCTCCCGGTCCCAGAGGGAGGAGTCAGAACTATTAGGGGACTCTTCATACACGCACAGGCCACAGCCTGCTTTTCCTTTGTGCCTGTGCCCTTCACATGCCAAGCCAGGTGGCAGGCTGGCCATTGGGAGCAATGTTAGCACAGTGTCACGTCACCTATGATTGCACTGCCTTCTGGACTGCTGAGCTGCCCAGTAAAAATGGGGATAAGAGAAAGACACCTAATTTGTCGCATCCAGAAAGCACAGCTTTGCAGAAAGAGGTCCTTGTGGGTTCAGCTGGCAGGGGGAGTGGCCATTCACTCTGTGTTTTTGAAAAAAAGTGTTGGATTCAGAAAATACAGGGATGGCAAAATACACCAGCAGGAGATTTATTTTACAAATACATTTTAGTTATACAAGGGTGGTGCTGTTGCTGTAGTTTTTTTACTTCCTTTGCCTGTGGCACCCAGGACCCACAGAAGCATGTGTGTGCCTGCACACACACATGCACGCGCACGCACACACACACACACGCACACACTGCGGCGTGAGGAGCCACCCCGGGCAGAAGCAGCGTCCTCTAGACCTCACCTTGGGACTGAAACTGGCAAGATTCCCACCTGGGAAGCCACTGGCCACCAGTGGCTGTGAGGGAGACGAAGCAGTAAACAGCAGAGTGGTCCGGCCCGCTGCCTTGGGAGGCTGTGGAGGCGCCGCGCTCCTACCCCTGGCGAGTTGGGTAGGTGATACGCAAACTGGTGGGAGATCGGCAGTCGTCAGATCGGCAGATGGTGGTGGTGTCGGCCATCTGGTCCCCAGGCCACCAGGAAGTCCTGCAAGAAGGAGCGGGGCTCCTGCTGCAGATGCAGCTCCACCTGCCTGGGCAACGACTGTTCTGTTCCCTGAGCCCAGCCAGCGGGCATCTGCAGCTCCCCTCCATCCCAGGGTGGGGGTGCTCTGGGTGCCCCACAGGACCTTGGAGTTTGGATCCATGTGGAATCTTTCTGCTGCTGCCCATGCCCCTCCCTCTACAGGTGCCCTCTCCACCCAGGGTGACCCACCCTCCTTCCCAGAGTCCTAGCAGGCAAAGAGCAGAGATTTACAGGGGGCCGTGGCATCCTTAGCACGAGCTTTGCGAGGACAGACGGGGGGTGACTTAGGAGCAGAGGAGAAACCAAGGCCCTGCTGCTGCACTCTGTGACCTTCCCGTCCAGTGGGGAGGTCACTTCAGCACAGACAGCACAGACACCACAGGGGCAGGTGAGTTTGCACAGGGGGTGGCCTCCCAGCCAGGGGAAGCCCGGTGGGAAGAGTGTGTGTGGGCCCTGGCTTGTGCCCCAGCCTCCAGCTCCAAGTGGGGCTGTCGTCGTGTGGACGTGGAGGACTTTGTTTTGTTTTGTGTCTACTCTCCTCAGAAGGGTGTGTAGCTCCTATGGAACTAACCTGCTTCTTCTGTCTTCCTTAAACTTCCCAGGTTGAAGCATCCATTAGACAGGTGCTTTCTCCCCACTCTTTTATTCTTTTTTATATAAACCATGAAAATATCTATCTTCAACTTGGATTGTTGAACAGTGCAAAAGTAAAGGGTCCTCTGATTTATTGAAGAAACCCTCGAGTTTCCTCGGGGACACACACACACACGTGCACATGCAGACACACGCGAGTCTGTGAATGGCACCAGCTGGAACCAGAGTAGAGGCCACGCGGGTGACCAGAAAGCTGCCCTGCGTTTGTCCTGCAGTCACCGAGCTGATGTGGCTCCTGGCTTTGATGGCCCAGGTTAAACGCTGATATTCAAAAGGATAATTTGTTGGTTCAGAATTTTCCTGTCTTTAAACTGACCCACTGTCTAACATGTTAAACATCGTTAGAGTCCATAGTCTTGGCTGTGCGTGGTGGCGCTTGTCTGGCATCCCAGCACTTGGGAGGCTGAGGCAGAAGGATTGCAGCAAGGTTGAGGCTAGTCTGAATCACGTATCAAGACCCTGTCTCAAAAATTAGGAACCCACGATCTTACTGTTTTGAACATTCTGAACCCTGTGTTTGGTGAGATTAGTCAGCTGCGCTCAGTGCCAGGAAAGGAGAGAGCCCAGAGGCGGCGTCGAGAATTCAGGGCAGTGCACAGGCGCAAGAGCGGGCGTCGGCCTTGGCCCCGGCCCCATCTCTCACTCACCCACAGTCCTCCAGCTGGTGACTAAAGTGGGTCACAGTGCTCACGCGTGGCTTGGGGTCGCAAAGGTGTCAGCTCCTGCTGGGCTTTCAGGAAGATTCTGAGAGACAGCTCGGGCATAGAAAACCAGCTCCGAGGGAAGCCAGGCTGGGAGGTTTGCAGGTTCAGGCCCCCTCTGGGCAGCCTGGTGAGCCTGTCCGGAACAGCCAGAAGGGGCGAGTGTGGCTCAGTGTGGAGCACCCCAGGTTCCTTCCCCAGTAGTGGGAAACAAAGAAAAAGAAAACCTGGTGACAGAAGTTGGCACACCTGGTGTTCTGCAGATAACACTTTGCTGGTCAGGTCATCAGTCTCCGGGTAGCACAAGGGGTGTCTGCACTTTAAACACTCACCACGCAGACCTGCGGCCCGGGTGACCACCACGATCCCGAGAGAGGAGCTTCAGGGCGGTTTCTTCCCTGCATGAGCATCTTACTGCATGCTTCTGTGGAGACGGGGTGGCGCAGTGTGCCACATACCCGGCTGTGTGTGCACACGCACGTGTGTGGAGAGAAAGGGGATTCCCTATTGCTCAAAGGCCATAATGAGCAAAAGTGAGATTCAATCAAACACGAAAGAAATTGACGCAGTTATGAGATAGCATCTGGGAACGGTGACACATGCCTATAATGCAAGCTACTCAGGAGGCTGAGGCAGGAGGATCACAAGTTCGAAGTCAGTATGTGCAGCATGGTGAGACCCTATCTCAAACTAAGATTTGAAAAGAGCTGGGGATTTAGCTCAGTGGTCCAGCACCCCTGGGTTCAGTCTCCGGGACTGGAGTGGGGGAGAGAATGAGATGTAAGAAGCCACCATTACACCTTGACATCATGGGTTATTTTGTAGTGAATCCATTTTTTAATGAGACAGTGGTGTCAGAAGGGTGATACCGAGTAGTAGATATGTAAACAATGGACTTCACAGAAGCCGAGGCTCCGTCAATTCTGACCCAGGCCGTGTGTCCTGGGTGGAGTGTGGGCAGCGGGTGTGACGTCACGATGGCTACGGCCTCATGTCGATACTGCCCGGGGCCCAGTCCTGTGTGGGGTCTGCCGTGCCCGCTGCCCCCGATGGGCTCTCCTGGAGTGGCCGGGCTGGCCTTAGGACCCTGGGCCCAGGCGAGCCTCCCGCCGCGGCTCTGTGTGCTGGGACTGCGGTGCCCACCCCGGTCGGGTGGTTCTGAAGGGCAAAGCTGAGAGTGGACCAGTCCTCAGGTCCAGGCTGCCTTTTCCTCGGACGCCGTCTGTCTCCCTCGGGTTGGTCCTGTGGCCTCCTCTGCTTAATTCTCAGACACCCAGCAGTCTGTGCTGGTTCTTCTCTGATCAAGCAGGAAGGAAATAACGAAAACTCTCCCATCCCCTGGTTCACTCCCCACAAGCAGACAATTTTACAACTGTGTCCTATACGCATGTGGGTATTTTCCGTGTGTGTGTGTGTGTGTGTGTGTGTGTGTGTGTGTTTACACATATTACGTGGTTTGTTCTGGAAAGTTTTTCCTAGTTACATTTTCAAGTAAGTCAAACTCCTGTTTTCCTGCGACAGTACCAATACTGAGTGTTCCTTTTGTTCTCTTATCCATTCACTAGCTGAAAGAATGCTGGATTTTTGCTTGAATTTACATATCTTAAATATCAAGTGAGATTGAATATCTTCAAATCCCAACTCTTTTCTTTTTTTATTTATTTTATTTTAAAGAGGATAAAACAGAATAAAACCAATCAAAACAAACCATTGTAAGAGATACAAGACTTCAAAACATTACAAAATCAGCAATAGTTACCATAATTCCTCTTGATGTCTTCAAACTAGCTGCAGATAACATCAGACAGTAAAAATCAAAGAGAACAGAATAGAAACAATAAAAACAAAACAATGAATGCAATAAAGGACTTCAAAACAAGCCAATAGCAAATCCAAAATTACTCCCATAATATTTGTTATCTTTGAAATAGCTGCTTCAGCCATTGGATTTGACATAGTCAGACGAAACAGAAGAAAATAAAACCTAACCTAACTAAACAATGGAAACGATACACGACTTCCAAAACAAGACCATAGGGAATCAACAATGGCTGCAGCCCTCAGCAGGAGACCCCCCTACATGCCACACTGTGCACCGCTATGGTCTGAACCTACGATCAGACCACTGGCCCTAGACCTGCATTGTTAGTGAAACACCAAAGCACACAGGCACCCAATTGCATTTCACCTCCGTAGCTCTCATCACAGCCTGTGTTTCTCCAGATACGCCATTCACTTGAGGCAGGGGTGGGGTACTTCTTGTTTGCCAGCCCGCGCTGGAAGGAGCTGGGGTCTGGCTGTTCCAGTCCACCAGCGGCCTACACATGGTGCTCGTTCTCAGACTCCCCAACTGTTTTCTTACAAAGCATCCCACAGCCTCAGGTTGGTGTAAATTTCAAACAAAATCTGGATAAGTAACATGTAGCTTCACCTTATTCTCCCGTGTCCCCCCAAAAGGAAAGAAACTTCAGTTGATCACCTGTAACACTTAATATGTCATAATTAGGTTGAGGATACGCCTCATGTGTTTGAGAACTTGTAATTGAGCCTGTTATTACCAGATGTCTCATTTGTAATAAGTACGTACCTTAAGGATTCTGCTGGGAAAAAATCATAAAGCAAATAGATACTGCACTTATTAGTCCCATGCGGTTTATCAGATGGTTTCCATGTGCCAGGCATGATGCTAGGCACTTGGTTTCAGAAATCAGCGGCAAGAACATGGGCTCCTGTGTCCACCCTGTGAGTGGACAGCTGTCCCTCTGAGAAGCCTGGGGTGGGGGGACAGAGTGGCCAGCTCACCCGAGCTGAGCCCTGGGGAAGCTGTCACTCGGAAGTGGCATCACAGGAAGATGGCTGCCCACCTGTTAGCTCCCAGATGTGCCGAGTTCATGGTCTCAGGACACTGAGGGGTGAAATCTGGAACCAAAGGAGGAAGTTAGGAGAGTTTTATTGGAAACACGGAGAGAAGAACAGCTCCTGGATTTCCAGGAGGGATCCCAAACGGGGTGGCCACTGTGTCCTTTGTTGGGGTGATTCACACAGCAAAGCCCGAGCGTGGGTACAGCCAGCCTTTAGGAGGACAAGCGTGGCCACTGAGCTGACGCTGACCCAATAGGGAGATGAGTGACGCAGGGCAGACATGGAGATCAAAGGCATTCTTGGGAAGGGGTGGGACCCACCTGGCAGCCAGTGTCTAGCTGGGCCGCCGGACAGGCAGTGCTGATGGTAGTGCACGCTCCAGCTGCTGTCCATCTCCAGGGAGGCCTGCAGGCCGGGCCGCTGCTGTCTTCCATGCTGACTCCGGGAGGCCCGTCCCTCTCTGCTGCGTGCTTGTCTCCATCCACTTCCTGTCTGTGTAGTGGTGGACGCCAGGCTGGGCTCCCACTTGATTGGTCCAGTGTCCTCCGGCATCACTTCCTCTCACCTTGTCCCTGTCACCCCGTCAGCTGCCTCCTGGGGCTGGTCTCCTCATTCTTAGGGACAGCGATTTAGGTCCCTGTTTTCTGGCTATAGTGGCTTCAGTGACTTCCGTAAGATAAAGGAATCACTTTCCCACAAGCTTCCCAGAACCACAGAGCCCAGTCCCGGTACCAGTTCCTGACTAAATTGTGGGGACTGACGTGGGCGAGGGGACCCGACCTGGAGCAGCTCAGCCAGGGCGCTAAGTGTCACGGTCAGGGTGGCCCTGGGAGTCCGACACCTCTGCCTGCCCTTCCCCTGTCCCGCAGGACACGAGCGGCCCTGAGCCTGTCAGCAGTGAGGAGGACGGTGGTCCGGAAGCCGGCGCTGAGCTGCTGCCCGAGAGCCAGCGCTGCAAACCGGTGAGCAGCGGCCGTCCGGCCCCGAGCCCTGTGGGGTGCGCCGTTCAGGTCTGAGCCTCCCAAAAGGCTGCCGCTGTGTGTGTGCTGCCCAGTGCCTGGGCTCTGCCAGCAGCAGTGTGGGTTTGCGCTGCCTCTGCCAGGACAGACAGCACAGTCCCCAGCCCTGGCCTCGTGCTGGGCCCTTCAAGGCCAGGGCTGTGCCGTGGGGTCCTGCGGGTGCAGGAGGAGGTACAGTGGTGTGAGGCTGTCACCCCAGGACAAGCCCAGGCCCAGGGCTGTCTCAGGGGCAGAGCTGGGCTCCGCCCCGCACGCACTGGCTCCCCTATGCAGCACAGTGGTGACCTCCTGGTCTTGGGACCTCCTGGCCTCGGGCGTGAGGACCCTGAGGAGGAGCTGAAGGAGCTGCAGGGTGGGGGTCTCCCTGTGCCTCTGTGCTGCCTGGGCCCACGCCTTTGCCCCCAGGCAGCTTTTCTGTTCTGTAACCCAGCTCTTGCAGGGCTGGACGGCAAAGCCCAGAAGGAAACACGGGCCTTTCTGCCCTGGGCCTCAATGTCATGGATCTCCCCGAGTCTCGGTGCATGTCAGCGGGTCCAGGATTACCCACGATCATCTGTCAATGCTTAGAAAATGTGCGTTGGGCCTGACTGGCTTCCAGGACCAAGAAAGTGAGCTGAGTCTTGCAAGCCAAACAAAGGAGGGTTCTGTGCAGGAGCTGGAACCAGTCTTAAGGTGGAGCCTGAGACACCAGCTTGGGACCGCAGCACCGTGCTTGGGGCTGCCGCCGGGAGCGAGGTGTCCTGGAGGGATGATTGAGCTCTGCGCTGAGTGCAGTGCCTCGGGGCCCAGCCCAGGAACTTGGCCGTGTGAGGAGGACGCACTGCACACAGGGATGGGGAAGCAGGGACGACCCTCGCTAACGGAAACCGTGACTCTGCCGCCTGGCCCAGCCTCCAAGGTCTCTGAACTCCAGCTGCAATCCACTTGTACCCTAAAACGTCTCTGACTACATTTCCAGTAGAATCTGGGCACGGCCTGGGAGAAAGAGCAGAGAATTCAGACAGCTTCTGTCGCTAAGTATAAAGCCAGACATAAAGTATCAGTGAAGAGTGTGGTCTTGGCCAAGCTGTGCAGCCTCGTAGGCCTCGGTTTCCCTGTCTGGCAGGTGGCCGTTACGAGGAAGCCAAAGGCTGTGAAGTGGAAATCACCTGAGGAGCGCGGCCAGCAGGGGGCACTCAGCGTGTTCACACCCACCGAGCTGCGCGGCCCCTCCAGGGAGGGGAGATGAGAGATGCTCGGAGCTTAGCTTGGGCCTTGCGAGGCTGCCGGTTTTGTAGGGAAAAAGATTTATGTTGTTCAACCTGATAGGTATGTTTTCCTTTACTACACAGTGACTGACCGCGTGGACGCTGACCCTGCTCAGCTGTTTCTGTCACGTGTGGGCAGGGCGGCTGCAGACGTAAAATACACACATGCACACACACACATGCACACACACGCACAACTGCCTGCCTGCAGCAGGACAGCTGGGAGGAGCGGTACCCACTCAGGCCTCTGCCTCGAGCCCTGTCCTGTGGGGCCGGTGTCTTCCGAGCTCTGCAGGCAGCACTGACACTCAGGCCTTGCTGTTCCAGGCTCGGCCTGTCCACAGACAGGGAGGCAGGATTAGTGTCTGGAAAGTCGCTCTGGGCAGCAGCGCATCAGGAGAGGGGGCAGAACTCTGGGAACTCAGGAGCAGGGAGACCGTGAGGGGGCGTCTGCTGTGCTGACTCCTTAGACAGGCCTAGATGAGCCTTGCTGCACGTGGGCAAGCAGAGGGGTGTCTAGGGGGCCCGGCGTGGGGCTGGCAGTGGGCAGCTGCTCAGCCCACTCAGGGCCGAGACCAGTCCCCAGTGCTTGAAAACAGTTCTGTTCTGCAGTGGGCCTTTTGCAAGGCTGAGGCGTCAGGGTCTGAACACCAGAGTCACTGCACTGGAGAGACCATGTCTGGGAACCCCGTATCTGTGGCCCGGCTCTCGGTGGTCAGGGTTGGTCCACAACCGTGTGATCCACAGAACAGCACCAAGGGCTGTGTCCCTGCAGGGGCGGCTCCTCTCAGGGAGAGTTTCTGGGGGGCCATGCGTGTGCAGCCAGAGTGATTTTCCAAACACAGGCTCCAACCTCGAGAGACTGGAGGTGGAGTCATCTGGAATCCACACCCGAATCCAGTCGAGTGCCTGTGAAGAGGGTTTTTTTTAAGCCTTTTGGAAGAATGTTTTTTAAAAAATGATTTGCACAGAGCTTCATAGTTGTTTAAACAAAATCACATCTATTTCTCATTAGCTTGGGTTTTTTTTAATATTCCTCATTTTTCCTAAAATGGTAGTTGGCTTGTGATCTTACTCAAGTCTTATCTCCAAAACAACACTCTAGGTCTTCTAGGAAATGAGGCAACGAAGCTGGCGTAAAAATGCATCACATACGGGTCTCGTTCCATTCTGTGACACGCTGAAGACGTCCCACTCTCTGCAGCCAGGAACTGAAGGCCAGAGGGGGCACCTTTCTTGCCTCCCCGTCAGTGAAGATGACGAGGCTCAGCCCCAAAGCCCAGGAGACACCTTCTGTCGCGTCCACCTGCTACTCGCTGAATGCCAGTGCTTAGATTTGTTGACGGTTCATGCAGCAGGTCAGACACCGAAGAGCTGCAAATAGTGTGGCCCAGTCGCTTAGTAACGGGCACTTTTAACAATTTGGGTGACGTAGCCATGAGAGACAAATCAGTAGTGTTAAATAAAACTCGCGGGGGGCAAAACATAAAATAAAACAAACAGTAACCCTCTAAAATTAAGGTAGAAATTATTTATCCAAGATTAGATGAAGTCTTGGATTCCAATCCTGCCCTTTCTGAGCAATGTGACCTCAGCGAAAGAATAACACCACTTCCTTCAGTTTCTGCATCTGTAAAATTGGGGGAGAAACAAAGGAGTGTGGTAAAAGTTAAAGGGTTGCTGACTCCAGAGCACTGCTTTGAGGATGCCAGGAACACTGTACCCGCTCTGCGGAAGTGAGCTGTGGAGCTTAATGATGAGAATTGTGAAATTCTCATTAAAGCATTAAGGTTTAGCCGTAAAATGACTGGCTGCTCTGAGTGACGTGTTAAGATGCAACATGGAAAACGGAAGTGAGTTACAGCCTCCTAAATATACTTGCTAAGGTATCAGGGTTCTCCAAAAGGCAGAGCTGAAGGAGATTCCTGAACAAGAGCAGACGTACCAGGAGAGTTAGGGCACTGGGGCATTGTGTTAGTCACCTTTCCCATCACTGGAACAAAACACCCTGAAACCCACAGCCGAGTGAAGAGGTTTAAGTTCGCTCATGCTTTTGGGAGCATCAGTCCATGTTAAGTGGACTGTGGTACAGCGGAAGGGTGTGATGGAGAGCAGCTGCCCACTCCCAAGAGGAAAGAGAGGAGTCAGAAACAAGGGTCCTTGCAGGTCACTCCGCCAGGCCCCTCTGCAGCCCGGATGGACTCCTCCACGACCTGTAACTCTTGCATGCCTGAAAAGCCAGCACCCTGTGGAGGACACAAGGCTGACCACCACCTGCAACAGTAGCCTGACCTACTTGAACCACAGCTAAAGAGGACTCTGAGTGTCTGCATGGCTGAACTGGAAAACACTTCCTTGGGTGGCCCTGAATGAGCGGGGTGCCTTGAGGCCGTCTTCTTGGAGCAGAAGTCTTTCAAAGGAGTTTCCCCTTTTGTACCCCAAGCCTGTGGGGAATGGGCCTGGCCAGTTCCTGAGATGCCCTGCTGCAAAGTACTTTGTTCCTCTGTGATGGTGCTGATCTCTGCATTAGCTGCACTTATTTGGCCTCAGCTTCACATCTGATTCCTTCTGGGGCTGCTAAACCATATGGTCAGGTATTGTCACAGCATTGACCCCACTTCTGCAGTACCAGTTTCCAGTATTAGATTCCTCAGTGCTGGGGACAAAATGTCCAACATTCACAATTTAAAGGCGAGGTTTATTTTGGCTCGGAGTTCCTGTAAGGGCAGTCAAGTTTAGCTGGTGCCAAGGCAGAAACAGCAGGGTGGCAAGGAAAGCCGTCACCTCAAGGCATCCAGCAAGCAGAGAGAGAAGAAGGAGCCAGGGAGGGAGGCCCACCTCCCAAGGCACACCCCAATGACCCCTCTTCCAGGCAGACTCCACCTCCTCACAACACATTCAGCACTTCCAAGATCCACTCACATTCCAGGAGCTTCACTTCTGAATACGTGGGCCTTTGGGGAACATCCTAGATTTAAACCGTAATGCTCAGAGAGGCTAAGTCCCACATCAGGCTGTCTCTAAGCTGAAAGGCCCTGTGGAAGTCAAAAAGAAAATTAAATACTTGGAACATACCATGGCACAAGGTAAACGTCTCCATCCCAAACAGGCGAAATAGGGGAATCAGAACAAAACCAGGTGCACAGCTTGGTTCAAGCCCAAAAGCCTCAGAACCAAGGAGTGCGTTTGGGCCGGTACAAGTCCCAGAGTGTAGAGGCTGGAGAACCTGGAGTGCTGATTCAAAAGGCAGAGGAAGCTTGTGTCCAAGGTCTGGAAAAGGAAGTGAGTTTACCTTTGCTCACGCTGTGTTCTGCCTGGGCCCTGCTCACATTGAGGGCAGCTCTTCCTCCAGTGCCAGCACCTTCACAGACATGCCCGGAAGTAAGGCCCTGCCAGCCGTCTGGGTCTCCCTTTAGTGCAGGCAAGTCAGCTCCTTCAACTAATCATCAAAGGCGGTAATTGTTGTACCCCAAAAAACTAGACGACGTCCAAAAGGGGGATTGAAAATAGCGCTTTTTGTTTTTAGCTGGCACCAGCGACACAGACGAGATGGAGTCTGATCTACTCACTGCCGTGCTCACTTTCCTCTCGTTGCTGGGACAAAATACCCAATGCCCAGAATGAAAGAGGGAAAGGTTTATGCAGCTCACAATGGGCAGCACCAAGGTGAGGCCCTGTGAGCACTTTGCCAAGGCCCCCACGCCCACCCCCGCCAGGCTGCTGCGCATGGACTGACTTCCTCGTGGAAATGGAATTTTCCCTCCCTGGAGGTTTTCAACCAGAAGCTGGCTGACCGTTCATTACCGTTCTATAAAAGGACAAAAATATCAAGAGCTGTACTGATTGAGCTCCTCGACTGTCGTTGGCAGGGCTGGGCTGGCCTCTGGAACCCTGCGAGAGACAGCTGTGGGACCACTGCTTGCCCACAGGAACCCTGCGAGAGACAGCTGTGGGACCACTGCTTGCCCACAGGAACCCTGCGTGAGACAGCTGTGGGACCACTGCTTGCCCACGAGGAGGCTGCATGGCTCCTGCAGGCACCCGGCTGACCGGCAGCAGGCGGCTGGCACTGTGGGGCTTGCTGTCCTGTCACTTCTTTCCTGTCACGAGGACCCTTGCCTTAGGAACACACGGACAAGCGTAACTTGACTGCTTCCTTGTCCGAGGGTGAAACTGACCCCAGCGAAGCCCACCGGTCATCTGTGAAGCTGCAGATGCCACATGGCGTGGGGACATGAGACGGACAGCAGGCGTCTCCCGCCAGCACCGAAGCCATCACAGGGACACTGCTTTCCTGCTCCCATGAGGACATGCCCAGGACTGGTTGCAGGAACTCACGGCTCACGGTCACCAAGGGCGAACGCCACTGGGCACCCGGGTTCTCCATGAGATGACACAGAGGAGAAGAGGCGCAGGGGCAGCAGGTTCGCAGCCGGGCTGTGACCGGTCTGAGAGGCTGCACAGCTCTTCTGCGATTACCGCTCTGTCTGGGTCACCCTCAGCGCTGACGTCCACTTTCGGGGTCTAAGGTGGTTGCCCCAGTCATTCCCGCAAGCCATGTGGCACCAGGCAGGCCAGGGGCTCCCGCCCTGAGAGCTGAATGTGTCCGGCTGTGTCCTTCCTCCTGCAGTGACCCGCCCTTTGCCCAGAGCATGGCCTGAATACCGTACGCTGTGGTACTGGGCAGCGGTCAGCTCGGTCACGCTGGCGTCCAGCTTTCTCACCGTGATCCTCTCCCCGTCTTTCTGCTTTCCTCCTTCTGAGTCTGCACCAAATGCATCGCTGGATGGATCTTTCTGTGTAACGGTCATTGCCAGGTGGTAGGGAAAAGGAGAACAGCTAAGGTCACTGCCTGGCAAGTGTGGGGTGACACTTCAGACCCAGGGCACCGTTCGGCTACCCACTCAGGCCCGCTCCGCATCTAACAAGCTGTGTGGCTTCAGAGCCGCCCATGACACTCACCCCTTAGTTTACCGCAGGGCAGCAAGGTGCCATCTGATGCGCAGGCTCTTGTGATCCAAGGAGTTCCTCGGGCTGTGAAGTGTTTTGGAGCCAGAACACTCCATGCAGACACGTGTCATGGGCAGGCACACAACGGTGGCACAGCTCCAGGCCCCCAGGTCACCTGGTGTGTCCAGGCCTCCTCGGACCCTCCTTTGGGGACCCGGAAGGCCAGCCGGGGCTGCCTGTGCTCCTTGGCCACTCCAGGCAAGCGGTGTCCTTTCTGTTTTCTTGGTGTCGCTCGGGTCACCCTCACACCCCTCGAAGGTCTCGTGGGATTCACAAGTTCACTTTCCCAAGCTCTCACAGCGCAGTCCCCGCCTCCTTGCTGGGCTGCAGCTTCGCCCCCTCCCCGAGCGTCCCACGGCTTGGCTCACGGCTGAGGCTGTGCACTGAGGCCCCACAACTTCCCGGGCGCCGGCTCTGCGCGTGGTCAGGCGGAGAGGAATTGGTGCACTGGGCACCGTGGGTTTCACAGTGCTCACCTCCTGCCCTGGTGTGGCCCCGCTGGCCTGTCCTGTGCTCTGGGGCCCAGCAGTGTCTGCAGGAGAGCCCAGCAGCACCAGCGCGCAGGGCCTGCAGCGAGCGTGGCCCCTCACTGGGCACACCCTGGGGACACCCTAAGGCTGCAGCAGAGTCACCTCTGCCGCTCTCTTCCTTGACATTCACGATTTGTCCTTCCTTTCACAGGACACCAGTGCAAGCAAAGAGCAGGCCCACAGTCCCGAAGCCTCCCTGGCCTCACAGGAGGTCCCGTCAGTGCCAGCTCTGCCGTGCCACGCAGCAGAGGCCGACGTCGCAGACTACGGTACGGTCCCTTCCCTGGTGGAACCTGCTCATGATGTCCGGGCAGGACAGCAGGACCTGCTCCCCTGCCTTCGCTTAGGGATGTGGCCAGGTCACTGCGTCACCTGTAGCAGTGTCCTCACCGGCCACCGACGTCTCCTGTGGTTGGATAAAAACATCCTGGGACAGAAACGCCCTCAGCAAGTGGCACTCGTGTCCAAGGCTGCGGGCTCACTTTAGCTCGTGAGCAGTCGCCTAAAACTCGGGTTGAGAGCAGCATTTGCTCCCGTGTTGGTGGAAGCTCGGAGGCTTCTTGTCAGAGCTTAGAGCATCTGTGTTCAAAAGTCTTTGCCTTTAAATTCCTGGCTGGAACTATGCCAAGCAGGGTTCACAGTAGAAGCCCTCAGTGAATAATGGGTATTTCCACCTCGTTTTTATGCAGTACTAATCATTAAGAAATGCATTCTCTAAAACCCTTTCTCACCGGGGCAGAGCACAACCCCGGATTAGTGCAGCAAGGCCTGGCAGCTCTGTGGCATTGGTCTTGCATATATTTTTCATAAACGTTAGCTTGTGATAAAAAGTTTAGAAAATTGGTATGACTTTAAAGCCTGGATTTATAGTGAAACTCTTCATGAGCGTGTGTGGTCAGCCAGCCATGGCCCATGAGTCACATGATGTCCACCACCTGATTTTCTTCGGTCTGTGAGCTTTGAATGGTTTCCACATTTTTAAAGGTTGAAAAAAATTTTTTTAAAATCACACCTAGTTCAGATCTCAGTGTCCACAAAGTTTTATGGAGACACTGTTGGTCTGCGCATTGTCCGTGGCTGCCTTCACACTCCAGTGGCACCGTCAGTGCTGTGACAGAGACCGTGTGGTCTACACTGCCCATGTGTCCACCTTCACCAGGAGGGTTTGCTGGCCCTGGACACAGACCCACTGAGTGTGGAAATCTGACGCCTGTGTCCTTCTCGTACCAAACGCTTCCTGAACACTTGGTCTGAGCCAGGCTTCCGAGTGAGTTCTAAACAGAAATGACCTCGGAGCCCAGGCCGGGGAGCAGCAAAAGCCAGGCCGTTTGCAGCACCCTTGCTGTGCTTTCCGTCTCTTCCCCCTCTGGAACATCGAGGTGCCACGTACACGGCAGCACAAATCCTTCAAAGCACTCTGAGGTTGTACCCTAGTGTACGATGTTTTCCTGGTAAATGAAGAGGAAAGTGTGGAATATGTGTGTGCAAAAAGATACAGAAACAGGGCTGGGTGTGGTGGTGCGGGCTAATCCCAGCACTCAGGAGGCTGAGGCAGGAGGATTGCTTTGAGTTTGAGGCCAACCAGAACTACATAATGAGTTCAAGGCCACCACACAGTGAGACCTTGTCTCAAAAAAAAAAAAAATCTAGAAACGAGTTAGGTGGACAGGGTAGGGTTCTACTTCTGCCTTGGCACTTTGTATTGCTGCTGAGGTCATGGCCCTAAATTCTTGCTCTTCCCCAGGAGGCCATTAGGGTGGCACCTGTACATGGGCAGGAGAGCGCTGTCCCAGCTGCCTCGGGTCCTGAATCCATTCAAAACGTTTCCCTTCCCTGTCATCTTGGCTCTGGGGGGAGGCTGGAAGTCACATGACGCCAGATACGGTGACGGAGGCAGATGAGGACACGGCGTCGTGTTTGTTACAAGCTGCCTTTCCTTTGCTGGCGCTTGGCAGCCGCGGTCACCATATTCTTGATCACACCTCATAAAGACCCTCAGGAAAGAGGACTCTCGAGCTGCTGCAGGGAGCAGCCAGGACAGCGGGATGAGTGTGTCCAACGGGTGTTTTGAGGGGGATTTGTGGCAATGTGTCTTACTGGAATTAGTGCTTTAAATGTAAGCGTTCGCCTCAATTTTCAGCCACCTCAAATGAATTCTGGGATAAAAACCCAAGTCCAGCTCCGTGCCCCTGTGAACCCTGGGCCCTTTTGTGCTGACCCAAGCCGGTTCTGTGCTATCCTAGGAGGGTCAGGCTTCTCCTCGGACAGCCCAGGGTGGCCGTGCTGGCTCTGGGTCACTATGCAGGCTCTGTCTCAGCCTCTGAACTCCAAGGCACAGGACCCGCACACAGGACGAGTCCGTGGGCTCTGCTTTGTGGACCCTGAATTCTGGACTTCATCAAATTTTTAAATATCTCAAAATACTATTTTTTTCTGATTTTCTACCTTTTGAAAAGTCAACACCACCCTTGGTGGAGCGCTGTAGCGGCCGAGCTCTGCTGTGACAGCAGCTGCAGCACAGCTCTCCAGGTGGCTTCTAGCCTTGGCCACCGAGACGGGGACCACACTGTGGCCGGCCTGTGCTGAGCCAGGGCTCGAGATCCAGAATGAGTCCTGGTCATCAGAAGGCTGAGCACCGGGAGAGGGGTCACCTTGGGACACGGCTGTCCAGCATCTAGCTGTGTCCTGAGACCGTCTAGCATTTGTGTCTCGGTTTTCCAGTGCATGAGGTTTAATTATCTGCATGACTCAACAGTTAATGGGTCTTCTCTCAGCCGTGAACATTTTTTTCTCAGTTTTTACAAAAATCCAACCTGAAACAATGATTTTTCGTAAATAAACCTTTGCAGAACAGCAGCCACTGTTCTAACAAGATTGTCACTCACGGAGCAGGAGGCCGTGGCGCCCTGCGTTTTCCTGTGCTGCTGTGCACCTGAGCAGTGGGCCTGGTCCTGCCCCTGGGAGCAGGAGTGGCTCCAGTTTGGGGTGTTGCAGTGTTAGAATATTTACAGAGACTAACAAGATACCTTGGGGACAAGACCCCAGTTCAAACACAAAACTCACCTGCGCGTCTCCCTGCCCAGGGCAGGGAGAGACAGGGCACTCGAGACTTTATGTGACATTTTTAGTGCTCAGTGTTCTGACTGCCAGTGGCCCATCCCTGGAGGTCAGAGAGAGACTTCTCTTTCCTTCTGTTTTTGCAATGCGGGCCTGGTGCCCACGGGCAGAATGTCCCACTGGGGAATCCTCGCGTCAGCACCCAGACGTCCACAGACCGTGGTGCCAGTGCCCCGCCTGTCATGAGACTTTAAGCAGCTGTCATTCTCGGTTGTGTCATGCCGTATTGATTAAATCCTTCGTGCATCTTAATTCCTACAACATGAGGTAATCGAAAGTCACCCCAGGCATGGTACCCACAGCTGTAATCCCAGAACTCTGGGAGGCTGAGGCAGGAGGATCATGGCAAATTGGAGACCAGGCTGGGCTAACAATTGGGAATGGAGCTCAGTTCTGGCTCTGGGTTCTGTCAACAGTAGCATAAAGAGGAGGAGGAGAGAATTCAAGTACTGTTTCTTAATTAGTGTTTTACAACTCAGGATCTTGTGTCATTAAGCCGTCATTCTCATTATAACTAAGCTTTTATGTACGTGGTCATTTAGTCACTCAGTTCTTCCCTTCTGGCTTTTACATCCTGTTTAAGCCCACATTTCCAGTTGTTCCCTGCTCTGACATCAGAATGGGGCGGCAGGCGCTGCTCCCTCCAACCAGGCACAAGTCCAGCCACTCCTGCTCAGTGTCACCTGCACCCCTTCCCTCCCCAGGTGGCCCGCAGGCACCTCTGTCCGTGGACCCGGCCACGTGCCCCATCATCCCCGGCCAGGAAATGGTCATCGAGATCTCCAAGGGCCGCTCCGGGCTGGGGCTGAGCATCGTGGGAGGCAGAGACACACCGCTGGTGAGTGTGCAGGGCAGCGTGGCCCACGGCTCACGCCGCGGGTGTGGGGGAGCAGGCTGCTGCCAGGCTGCGTCCGTGCTGCGCCCAGGGTGGGTTTTCTCTCGGGGTTTCGTTCCAGCAGGATTCCCACCATCTCGTCTGCCGCTTGCTTGCTTGTTCTGCAGCACTGGGGACGGAACCCAGGGCGTGCTGAGCTGCATCCCAGCCCTTTGTCACAATTTTTATCTTGAGACCAGGCCTGGCTGCATTGCCCAGGCTGCACTTGAACTTGTGACCCTCCTGCCTCAGCCTCTCAAGCAGCTGGGGCACCGCCGTGCACCACACAACGGCTGGAGCGTTTTCCTCTGCAGGCTTCCTAGCACAGCATCGGCGAGCAGCGTGGGGGGCCGTGATGCCAGGGTACAGGCGGTGCCTGCACATGCAGCTCTCACGCCCCCACCCCGTGGTTAGTTCCGGAACGCCAGGGTAGGTGCCAGCCTGTTCCTCCAGTGCGCGCCTGAGAAGGCGGCGCTGCCCTGCAGGCCTTGAACGCCAGCTTTGCCGAGACCGAGCAAGGCGGGTTGTTCAGGACCTGTTGCTCGTCACTGTTCAGTGACGCCATCAGGACGCAGGCTTTTTTCTGGACAGGCAACACACGTCATCGTACAGAGCCAGATGGGCAGGGAGCAAGGGGGACCCCCTGTGCTCCCGTCACCCCGCAGCCCGCAGCGCAGTTCCTGGACGCGCCCCTTCCCAGCACCTGGCTGTGCCTTCTGTACATTTGTGGGTGCAGAGGGAGAGGTTCCAGGAGCCTCAGCTATGGTTTCCCTGGGGCGGGCGGAGGTCTGTGGTCTGCCAGGCTGCGGTCCTAGGCTATAAACACCATTCCGTGGCTCGGGACTCCAGGGCACCCCAGAGCTTCAGTGCCAGGCCTCCCGCCTGACCTGCGCTGTTCACTGGCCTCCTCCCCTCTCCTTCCACTGGGCCTGGGCACAGAGTCCTGGGAACCACCACAGCACAGGCCGGTGTCTGTGGACTGAAGGATTTTATCCCCACAGCTGAGTAAAGTGTTGTTCAACTTTTCTCTGGCCAGGCATCTGTGGTTCCCACTACTCAGGAGGCTGAGGCGGGAGGATCACTTGATCCCAAAAGTTTGAGATCCTCCTGGGCAATATAGAGAGGCCTGTGTGTCAAATTTCAAAGAACAAGGAGAAGGAGGAAGAGGAGGAGAACAAAACTTCCCTTTGGAGTTCAGGATGTCCACCCCGGCTCTCCCTGTCCTCTGGAACCCACAGACCAGATGCCCTGAGCGCACCTCTCCGACTCGTGTCTGCAGTGACCGGGGTGGGCAGGGCCGGCTGTCCGGCTTCCCCGCTTCCTCAGCGGCTCCCTTAAGTGATGCTCCAGGCTGTGTTTCTCAATAAAACAGCAGTGCACGGTGTCCTCGGGAGTGCTGTCTGCCAGGCTGCCGGGCAGACCCAGGCTTGGTGACAAACAGGAGTGGTCAGCAGCACAGAGGGTGCAGAGGGCTGGCCCTGGGCTCGGCACGGCTCCCAGGGGCAGAGTACGGGTCAGCCAGCTGGGGAGCTGCACGGGCAGGAAAGCCCTTGGGCCGGGGCTTTGCAGATGTGCCTGTCTGTCTCTTCATCTGGAGGAGTATGTTCCCAAGGACTCCACTCCCAGCCCCCCAGAGACCCTGTCCCCTCTGCCGTGTGGCTGCAGGCATTTGGGCCATCTTAGCCAAGCAAAGTCTCCAGGACTGGTGCCAGCCCCACACAGGTCCTCTCTGCTGTCCACAGTTTGCCTCACGCTGAGCATGGTGGCACACCTCTGCGCTCCCAGCACTCAGGAGGCCGAGGCAGGAGGATTGTCATAAGCTCGAGGCCAGCGTAGGCTCCACAGTGAGTTAGGTCCAGCCTGGACCACGTGGTGAGACCCTTAAACAAGTAACAGATGAATCCATAGACAGACACATAAACGGATCTCTTGAGCCAGGACAGCTGGTGCCTGAGATCACAGGGTGGCTCTCACTCCCCGGGGTGGGAAACCAGGCAGCAGCGAGCACTGCGCCCTCACAGGGCTCCACTGCACAGGGCTCGGTGTCTGGCACAGACAGAGCCGGCAGGGACCCTCCGGCACCCCAGCACAGCCTTTGTCCTGGCTGGCGCAGCACAGCCAGGCCGTTGTCCTCACATCGCCTTCCTTGCTCCCCACCTTCCGCTCCCCAGCCTCTTTGGGGCGCTCATTTGCACAAAACCCCGAGGCCCAGCAGCAGGACTGCCCCGCCAGTGAGGACCCCGGGCTCACCAGCCTGAGCCTGTCCAGTGTCCGGAACCTCCTGAGCAGGCGTTGGTCACCCCTGTCCTGGTGGAGTGTGGCCAGCTCTGCAGATGAGGGGATTCCGGAGAAGCTCACACCGTCTGTCTGGAGCCATCGTTGCTGGGGACCAGGTGTGGTGGAGACCAGTGGGGACGAGGCCTCCTGTTCCAAGACCACCACCCTGCACAGCCTGGGCCCCGAGCTCGGGCCTCCCTGGGATCTTGGGGTCTCAGCAGCAGGACCACGCCAAGGACGCAGGCTCCACACTTAGGCCCGAGGCGCTGCAAGCTCACAGAGATGATGGAGACTTGGGCCTGACTCCCACAGCCGCTGCTGCAGGTGGTCCCTGTCACCCGCATCCCCACAGGGCAGGGCCTGGTCGCCCCTCGTCTGCAGCCCATTCCGTGACTGCTGCGGACTTGCTTTCCAGCCCCGAGCTGTAACCTCTGAGGCACCCCGTTAACCTCTGAGGCACCCCGTTAACCTCTGAGGCACCCCGTTCGTTCGGTGGCATGCTGACCCGCACCCTCCCAACCCTGCTGTGCCTCCTCGTCACATGGTGGGCGGCTCACTGGGCAGGGTGAGCACACCAGCTGGGTGCCAGCACTGCCCCAGGAGTCGCTGGCAGGGGGCTCCCTCTCCATGCACTGCCGCGCCTCCTCTGGTCCAGTCCGCATGCCTGGCCCCGGGGTGTTGGGCGCACTGCGCACCCAGTTAACTGCAACTGGGGCATCCGGTTCACCCATGCGTGTCCTGTGAGGGGGAACTGAGCACGCAGGAGCAGTACCCAGCATATCCTGTAAGGAGGGACTGAGCACAAAGGAATAGTACCCAGTGTATCCTGTGAGGAGGGACTGGGTACTCAGGAACAGCACCCAAGTGAATCCTGTGAGGAGAGACTAAGCATGCAGAAACAGTGCCCATGCATATCCTACCAGGACGTCACTGGTACTGCCCTGTAATCCAGCCCTGCCTCCTACAGGGGGTTACCAGTACCACCCCATAATTCCAGCCCTTCATAAAGCCCCACGTATGAGTACATGAGACTTTGAGGGGCATCTGGAGCTAGACCATAACATTCCACCCTTGGCCCCCAAAAGACATGCACATCTCTATGCAAAATGCATTTAACCATCTGTAGGATTTCCAAAGTCCTTACAGTTTCAGCATTGCTCAAAAGCCAAGCCCAAAGTCTCCTCTGAGATTTAAGGCAAGTTCTTAGCTGTGAGGCCCTGAAAAAATTAAAAAGAAAGTTAAACACTTCCAACATATAATGAATGGCACAGAATAGATATTCCCATTCGAAAAGGAGAAACAGGAATGGAAGCAGAGCAAGAGCAAAATCCTACAGCTCCGCGTCCGACACCCGGGGCAGGTTGTGGCAAGACGTGTGCCCCGAAGGGCTCGGCAGCCCAGCCCGCCAGCGCTGCCGCGGCCAGAGCCCTGGTGGCCCCTCTCGCTGGCTTTGCCGCTCCTGTGGCTCCCCAGACCTCAGCTTCCCGGGGTCCCCACTGCACTTTTGGCTTCACCCTCACAGCTTCACACTGACCTCTCGGAGACTCACCGCCTGGCCTCCTGGACCCTCTCCTGAGGTCTGGCTGGAAGCCTTCCCAGCCCTGTGTGTCTGGTGGACGCTGTCAAGGCCAGCCGCAGGCTCCAGCCACAGCCAGGCCTCTTGGTCTGTGGCCACGCGGGCCTCTGAATGCCTGGCTGGCGAATCCCGGCCGGCCGGATTCTGGGATTCTGCCGGAGCAGAATCCTAGGAAGCCAGTGACCCAGTGAGAGGGCACCCTGTGGCTCTGTCCTCAGCAGGCCTTCCCTTTCCCACCCCCGAGTCTGCAGAGGGAAAGGCAGGGTCTTTTGAGTTCCTTCCTGTCCTCAAAGTATCCTTTGTAATGTTGGAAATAAAGTGCTTTGTTTCTTTTTATTGCTAATCTTCTCGGCAAATAAATTCTCTCCTGCTCCAACTATGGGAGACAACTCCAGTGACTCCCCTTGAATGCAAAACAATTACTGTGACTTTGATTATTTGGAGACTCATTTCCTTGTACCGATATGTAAAAAGCTGGCTAGGGTATTTCCTTCTCTCTTCAGTTGGCTCTAAGCATTGCAAATAAGGATGGTCAAGGTGCTAATATGCAATTTCTATAGCCAACAGACAGCCCTGTTTGCTCACATAGTGTTCTCCATACAATACAGATAAGTACAGCATAGGAGCACAGGAGATGTTAGAGCAAATTGCTCTGGGAGTGTCAACTGGGTAGGAGTCTCAGGATAAGAGGCTATGACTCCCCAGGGCACAAGAGTTTGCATATCAGAACCGGAGTGATAGCCCCCCAAAACAATTCCATTGCTACTAAATTGGATTATATAAATTGATTCTTCTGCATATCTTTATCTCTGCAATTTACAGAGATGCACCTGGCCAGCCAGCTCAAGTTACTCACGTAATTCCCGCCCTCCTCACTGTCACTCAGCCCTGAGCCACCCCCCTTCTTCACAGGATAATAAATGCTGGGAGAGGCCTGGGATCAGGGCCTTTGTCCGCATGTCCTCACCAGGGCTGGACTCAGGACCCCGGGGCTGCTCTTCACTTGGAACATGTGTTGGTGTCTTACTCTCCACGCGGGTTGCATTGGAGGTGGTAGATTGGAATTAACTTGCTGGGATTCCAATGACGTCTCAGTGGGATTACAAATACAACTTTTTGGATTATGAGGAAAACTAGAAAAAGGATTACAATACTTGGATGACTGAACTCGATATTGGGGTTTACAGTATCAACTATGCATGGCTCAACTGTACAGGAGCTTTGTTTCCAGCAAAACTCAAAACATTTACAATTACTCAGCTGCATGGTTTGTTCCTGATTCTTCCTGTAGACCCAGCTAATGGTACCTTAAATTTCTGCCCCAAATTAATTAACCTCGGTCTCCTATAGTCTCGAGACATGATCGAAAGGTAGACAGATATTCTGCCAGTGTGTGATGTGCACGGCCTCAAGTCCAGCTGTGAATCGGCTCCTTGTTCCCAGCTGAACCTGAGCCCGGGCTTCGTCACCTGCCTTCTTATCAGCATTCTGGTCTCCTGACCTCTGGCCAGAGCCTCCGATGGAGCTGAGCTCACAGCACTCTAGGCTGCTTCCTCTGCCTGCGTCCCCAAACCTTCTCTCACTCCTCTTGCATCCCAGTTCCAGAGACTCCTGAGCCCCCCCAAGTGCAGCCGCGGCCCCCTCGCCTGGTCCCGACGTCAGTCCTGGCCACTTAATCCAGGGACCTGCAACGTACGGGAACAGAGGGCGTTTTGGCTCATGGTTTCAGTCTGTGTCTGGCTGACTCCAAGGTGGCAAAGGGG
Source organism: Dolichotis patagonum (assembly GCA_004027295.1). Lineage (NCBI taxonomy): Eukaryota > Metazoa > Chordata > Mammalia > Rodentia > Caviidae > Dolichotis > Dolichotis patagonum. The sequence continues at coordinate 23,812 of PVJX010003166.1, read as the reverse complement.
TGGCAGAGAAAAGAGAGGAAAGGAAAGGAAAGGAAAGGAAAGGAAAGGAAAGGAAAGGAAAGGAAAGGCGTCAGCTGCAGTCCTTTCCTGGAAGGCTCCCGTTCCCACCCCCACCGGTGTCCTCTTCCGGCCCAGGGAGGTCCTTGTGGCCCCACGTGCACCTCCCGAATTTTAACACATGGTGACCTGCCTCAGCACGTGCGCGAACTTCCCAGCCCTGTCGCCCGCGTCACGGTGCTCTCCTGTGTCCCGGGACCGTCCTGTGCCTTGCGCGTGCCGAGTGTGAGCTCTGTCCCGACCTGAACAGCAGTGTCGTCCACTCTCACAACGCCGCGCAGGCTCCCTCCTGGAACCCGCGCTCGTGGGTGGGCACAGGGCGAGCCGTCTCGGAGAAGGTGCACACGGCACTGCCGAGCCTCAGCCCGGACCTTTGCCCTGTGCGGGGCAGCCTACTTTAACCCTGAGTCCTCGAAAGAAGCAGAAAGCTGTTACAGATTTGCTGAAGCCTTTGATTCTGCTGTTCCACTTCGAGTGAACTTTGTGCAGCCCGCGTGAAGGCTATGGTTTGCTTTGGCGTGTAATCCCCCAAACCAAGCTCCTCTTGTTGTTATTTCTTAGGTCATATATTTTTATACAAAACATCCCATTACCTTAGCTTTATTCTAAAATCAAAGCAGAGTTTGCAACAAGCCCATGAATCATACTGGAGGAATGTTAACACTGGCACCTCTGAATTTGCACACTTGCATGGTTGTGGTCCCAGGGCTCAGGACTGTAAGCACAGACACTGTGCAAGGGGAGTCAAAGTTCAATCCAGAAGGAGCAGGTGGGGCTGTGGGGACTGACAAATGCGAGTGTTACCCACTTCTTGAAATAAATCTGTGTTTCAGCATGAAAAATCATACTCATGTCGATGAGTGTCAACCCTGCATTAAATCAGACTTGGCAGGGGAATTGTATGTTAAGGAAATACAGAAGTTTCATTTCTGAGCTTCAGAAGGGAAGGCTTTGCATGGTCTTGAAGCGCAAGGCATTTTTATGCGTTCTCACGCTAGGTGTTTTGCAGCTGCGGTTTTCACATCGTGTTTTAGTGACCTGTAAACAGGATGTAAGGGTTTGTGACCCCTGAGTGTGAGCTCCAGAATTGTTTACACAGTCAGTCATGTTAGGGATTTAGCTCAGTGGCTTAAGTGCCTGCCTTGCAAGCCCCAGGTCGTGAGTTCGATCCCCGGTACCAAAAACACACACACACACACACACACACACACACACACACACACACACACGGTGCTGTTCTGAGCACCTGACCCTTTCATGCTGGGAGCCAGCGGGTCCTGCCGACGTGAGGCCCGCTGCGTCGCCTGCTGCTCGGCCCGAGCGTACTCAGGAGTCGGACTCTAGGTGCCATGCCAAGCGCCCTCTTCTGGTTCTGTGGTTGCCTTTTAAGACACACAGACACTTGGGGAGGCACTGGTTGATGCCTGTGCTGCGGTTCTCTCTGAATCGATGCCGGGAAGCGTGGTTTATTTGTGAGCACAGAGAGTCCTTCTCTCTGCCGCCTGTGACTTCTGACCCGGGTTCCCTTCCCAGGTGATCATCTCCGCTGTGGTCCCTGGGAAGCCGCATGGTGCGTGCTGGGGCTTCCTGGGTCTCGCCGTGTGGTCACACTGGCTGGCTTGGGGCGTCTTCTTTCACCTGTCACAGGCCTGCTGCGACATGGGCCAGTGTTGGGGACTGGAGCAGGATTTACAAAACCTGGAGGCAGCAGAGAGAAGAGGGCACGGCCTTCAGGCACCAGACCATTGCTGTCTTCCAAATTAAGATACAGAATATCTCTCAGAATTTATGAGAGGTATCAGCACTGACTATTTCTAGATAGGGACATTAAGTGGCAGAGAGACAGGTGCAGGACTGTTTGCAGTGAGTACTGTATCTGGAAGCGTTACCTGTGCCTCTGTCACCTACACTTTAAAATAAATACTTAGCCGGGTGTGGTAACACACACCTGTATTCCCAACACTCAGGAGGCTGAGGCAGGAGGATCACCAGTTCCAGGCCAGCCTGGGCCACATAGCATTACGCTGCCTCCAAAACGCATGCATGCACGCGCACGACGAATTTGCCAGCCCCCGGCTCCCCCTGAGCGTGGCCCTTTATGTTGCTGCCCACTGTGGGCTGGAGCAGTTTTCCTGAGGTGCGGTGCTTCTGGCCTAGGTGGGAGGGGGAGGGCTGCGAGCAGGAGACACCCCACCTCTGAAATCTGGCCTGGCCATTTGGGTTAGGAGAAGCCGGGACTGAGAGGTTCCCCAGCACCCTGACCCCGTTCTTTGCCTTGCGCGGGGAGCTGCGCCCTGCGCCCTCCTGGGGGAGCCACGGCTCCTGCGCGCAGCACCTACTGGGCAGCTCCTTCCCGGGTGCTCCCGTCGTCCCGGTGAGAGCCATTGTGCAGGGAGGGCGCCAGGTCGGCCTTGGGTATCCGTGATCGAGCCCCAGCTCCTCGCATTCATCGGCACGACTGAACCTGCGTTCTTGGTCTGCCAGCTTCTAGTTTGTGTGCCGGCCTATTATTCGTGTGAGGGCGATGCCAGCTTCCTGTCCTCTCTTGGGGGCAAACAGTCACCCAGTGAACAGCATGCATGACTGGGAGGGCTGAACAGAAGAGAGGAAAGAACAGCAGGTGCTGGGGCTCTGCACCCCACACCCAGGCGCAGGTCTGCACCCCTCAGTCGTCCGCCGGTTCCTGCTCTCTAAAGCGATCAAGGCGCGGCCTCGAGGTCCATGCCCCAGAGGTGACACAGAGTCTGGGCCATGTGGAAAACCTCGAGTTAGCCTCTGCACAAGTGCAGTAAACGTGGGCCAGCGTTTGAAACGGCCAGATGCTGCCGTCTCGGCAGGGGCTGAGCTAAACCCTTCTCCGCTTCAGAAGCTGCCCGGGGCCGCTCAAGCCCGCACCCCTGAGAGTCCCCCTTTGCTCAGCTGCAAAAGGACCCGGGGACACGGGTCAGAACCTTCTGGTTGGGAGGAAGCAGCACAGGTAGGAGCCGTGGCTCGGGCTGTGGTCTGTGTTTGACAGCACCCCCTCTCCTCTCGCTCCCCTACTCGAGTTCCCTGGTGTTTCCTGCTCACAGCACCGACACACGTGAGCCCACCCGTTCCCTCAGTGCCTGGGGAGCAAAATCCCATGGCCGCCACCTCCCGCAGAGGGCGGATGAGCCGGGGTGGGAGAGCTCGTGCTGAGGACCGAGCTCGGTAAAAGCTGTGTGTGGGGGCCGGGGATTTAGCTCAGTGGTGTAAGCGCCTGCCTGGCAGGCGCGAGGTCGTGAGTTCGATCCCCGGTACAAAAAAAAAAAAAAGCTGTGTGTGGCTCGCCGTCAGTGCGGGGTTCTTCCAGCCAGGGAGCTGGGTGTTGGGGTTCCGGTCTTCGTGAGCCTGCCTTAGTCTCCCCACACAGCCTGACCCACATGGCCAGTCCCCACCGTGAGCGCCTGCCCCGCAGATTTCCCCCACGCTGATCGCCCCAGGCACGGACTCTGGGCAGTGCAGGCGCTCGGACGGCTGCCAGCGCAGGCTGGACACAGCTGGGCCTCACCCCAGAACCGCCGGGCTGCTGGGGCCCCACAGGCGTCAGCCACAGACCGCTGCTCCTCAAGGGCTGCTGCTCTCCGCCTGGGATGCTTGAGCGCTTTCAGGGGTGTGGTGGAGTCTGAGTCAGGAGGCTTCGGTTTCCTCCTCCCTCCTGGGAGCTTGAGGCTGCAGCTGCGCTCTGCAGGAAGGCGGAACTCCTCCGCCTCGTCGCTCCTTCACTCTCAGGGCTCCTGAGAGGCTCCCCGAAACTGTTGGCCTGTAGTCCTGCCTTGCGCCTGGCATGAGGGCAGAGTGGAGAGCGCTCCCAGCAGCCCTGCGATATGTCACCCTGCAGCGGTGTGGGTATCGCCTGGGTCCCTTAGGGATGCCTGTGGCATTGGTGCCAGCCAGGAGGCGACTCTTCTCTGTGGAGACACTGAGGCAGGGGGACGACGGGTTGCTCATTCCCAGGGATGCAGGTTGCTTTCTAATCCGTGAGCCGAGCCGGGCGGGGAAGCTTCACCTGAGCCTGCCCGTCAAGGGCTCCACAGGCTGGGCACTCAGAGGCGGCGACTTGAGCCAGTGCCCGGCGCCCTCCTCAGCGCACATCGAGGGCGGCCATCCCGGATCTGCGCAGAGCACAGAGATGCTGCTGGGTGCGCAGGTCGCAGAGCCTGTGCCTGGAGTGGGGTGGTCACCGTAGGGGAGCCTCGCTCGCCCCGGACACCCCCAGCTGCATCTTGCTCTTCTCCACGGGGAGCAGACTGCCGTGGGTGCAGCCATGCCTGCAGCTCTTTGGGGAGCCCCCGTGCTGGCCGGAAGCTAACCCGGGCTTGTGTTTTGTAGGACGCAATCGTCATCCACGAGGTCTACGAGGAGGGCGCAGCAGCCAGAGACGGGCGGCTCTGGGCTGGCGACCAGATCCTGGAGGTGTGTGACTCGAGCTCTGTGCTGTGGGGGACGGTGGCTGCAGGAGGTGGGCGGGCTGCCCTCCACCCCCGAAGGGCCCTCGCTGGTTTCCGTCCCGCTGAACGAAATGTGCACCCACAGTATTCCTCTTTCCTTAATGAAATCATGGTTTAAAGTCGGGACAGATTATCCATCTAAAGCTGTGCAAACTTGTAATTGACTTGTTTGGGGGCACTTTTGGTTCTTTCTGTCTAGTTTATTTTGTGCAAGGTCAGGAAAGCGCGAGGCCCTGGGAGGGGGCTGCTCGGCTGCTTCCTGGCCTGTGACCAGCGGAGGGGGGGCGGGGCCCTCTCCCCAACAGGGCTTTCTCATCAGCTGTCGTTAGATTCGGCTTTTTAAATGGATGGTTTAACATTAAAACGGCACCAGTGTGGGCACTGGTGTCGTCACACCTTGATCACCAGAGTCCCTAAGTCGCCCTGTGATCGGGTAGCCGGCTCCCACACGGCCAGTGCTACCCTGCACGAAATCAGGCCCGGGGATCGCTCCAGGCCCAGGCACGAGCTCCAGTGGGCAGGGCCAGTGCTGCGACTCCAAGCACCACTGGGTCTCGGTTCTGGTTCTGGATAAGCCCAGTCCCCCTTGCACTGTCTGCCGCCTTTGCCCCGCGCCGTGGTGTGGGCAGAGGTGGGAAGAGGGGCATTGGGGAGATGGGGGACAGCCTGGCTCTGTCGCCTCCACCTTCCCTGTGTCCCATCCATCCTACCCAAGGAGAGAGACCTCTGCTTCCCACCTCCCTGTGGCCGGAGTCCTCTGTGACACACACAATGCCCCGTGTGGCGCTGAGGGACATGGTGGCCGCTCCCAGAAGTCTTTGGCCCGGTTGGAGAAGCTGAGTGCTCACGCTGGGCCTGGGCCTGGCGGCAGCTGCCCTCACCTACTCAGTCAAACAAGAGCACTTCCGTCACAGGGATATCTTCAGAGCCACCCGGGGACGTCCGTCCAGGGCACGGAGGCCACCTCCAGGCCTCGGCAACTCCCCGCCTGTCTGGCCGAGTCCGGGGATGGAAGAGGTCTCCTGTGCCCTCTGTGGGAAGGCAGGGAAATGAGTGGCTGCAGGCAGCCTCTGGCCGCGCTGGCTCCCTTTTGCCCTGTGGACTTGGGGATGGGTGTTGTAACTGAGGAATGGTGGGCCGCCTGTGTGCACACCTTGGACAGTGCTGGGCTGGGGGTTGTCCAGGGGCTGAGGCCGCTCACTGCCCGCTCAACGCCCTTCTTACAGGTGAACGGTGTGGACCTGCGGGGCTGCAGCCATGAGGAGGCCATCACGGCACTGCGGCAGACCCCGGCTCGGGTGCGGCTGGTGGTGTTCCGGGATGCGGCCCAGTACAGGGACGAGGACAGCCTGGAGGTCTTCCCTGTGGACCTGCACAAGAAGGCCGGCCGCGGGCTGGGCCTGAGCATCGTGGGGAAGCGGTGAGGAGGACACCACCCAGCCCCGGGCAGAGGGAGCAGGGTGCTGGGCGTGGGGCACGGGGCGCAGCCACTGGCCCAGCCCTCATAGCCCCCTCCCACGCTTCACCGGCACTGGGCCCTCCGCGCCCAGGCAAGGCTGCGATGCCTCCCTGTCCACCGTGTGTGAAGCGGTGTCCACATGCAGCCCAGGGGCACACACGGCCTCTCCGGGGTGGGGGTTTTCTCTGAAGGAAGCCACCCCAGGGACAGTCTCTCCACACTCGCCCACATGGAGAGAGAAACCTGCAGCACTCACAGGACGGGGTGCGCTTGGGACCTCAACGCTGGGGGGAGTCAGTCAGACACAGCAGCTTAACCGGCTCTCAGCTTCTCTTCCGCGAGACTCGAGACACACAGTGCCCCTGGGCGACCAGTGCCATGGCTTGGAAATTATCCTAAAGCCACGCCTGCCGATACTGATTGGCCACTGCATACAACAGCTAGAGTAGAGAAACTGCACACCCAACAGTTACCAATAAGTGAAAGCCACAGAATAGTACGCAGCCATAGAGAGGAGGAGCTGCTGCTGCTAAGGATCAGTCGGAGCTGGGGTAGCTCAGCCTAGCGCGCTTAGCCTGAAAACAAAACACAGCCAAGCTAAAAGGGCAATTGCTGAGGTTCCCTGAGTGAAAACGGTGGGATTGAAGAGACCAAAACTGAGGAGAAAGTGGCATCTGTGGGGTGTGAGCTGGGTCACACACACAGCACTCGGTGGGCAGTGCCCGTGCCTTTGCACACACCCAAGGGACAGGTAACTCGGGTCCTGGGGGAACGCACGCGGGGAATCCAACAAATGCAGTGAGAAAGACCCGGAAGGCGGGGTGGGGTGGGGCCCTGGAAGCAGGTCTGTGCTCTGGCGGGAAGGCGCCTCAGTCCGTCCATGCACCCTGCAGGACCGAGAGCGGGGTGTTTATCTCCGCCATCGTGAAGGGTGGAGCTGCAGAGCTGGACGGGAGGCTGACGCAGGGCGACCAGATCCTGGCTGTGAACGGGGAGGACGTGCGCAGAGCCTCGCAGGAGACGGTGGCCGCCATCCTCAAGGCGAGTCCGGAGAGCCTTCCCCTTGCCCTCCCTGGGCCATGTGAGCTCCGCTGCACACGTGGAGCCTGCAGAGTCTCGGGGTGGCTGCAGAGCTGCGCTCTCCCGCAGAGGCCCCTTCCGCGCCTGCCCCAGCTCCATCTCCCATCAGCGACCTCGGGCCTGGCCCTGATGTTGCACACAGATCCGGGCTCTGCAGCCTTCTGATGTCTTGGTCCAGTCACCGCTGCTGCAGCCCGGGGAGGCCCCACGTGGTCAGTCCCCTTTGCTCCCATGTCCTGCCCCAGCTTCTGGGTTCCTTCAGGATTCCACGCTCAGGGCTGCGCCCACGGGAGGAGCGGGGCTGAGACCCACCCTGATGTTCGGAGCTCGGTCCTTCCACGTGCTTCCTGGCCTGGGGCCGTGAGGCAAAGGCTGTGTCCATCCGTCCGTCCATCTCTCGGTTTTCTTGTCTCCCCAGTGTGCGCAGGGCCTGGTGCAGCTGGAGATCGGGAGGCTCCGAGCCAGCGCCTGGACCTCCTCGAGGAGGACGTCGAAGCACAGCCAGGTTGTCGGCGGCACCCCAAGGAGGGCTCCCTCCCCGCCCCACACTCCTAGGCTGTCCGTGTAGAAAAGGGGGGGTCCAGGCTCGGCCCGGCCGGCCAGCTCTGCGGGTGCCATGTGTCTGAAATAAAAGCCAAAGTGAGGGAGTCACGCACTGAGCCCAGGTTCTTCTCTCCTTTGTCGCCTGTGTCTTCCTAGGCCTGTGAGCTCCGCTGTACACATGCAGCCACGTTTGTCTGAGAGGGTGCAGTGGGGCCGGGCAGCTGACTCGGACTGCTCCTCTGAGGGGACACCAGGGTCTCCCGTGGGAGGGAGGTTGGGGGTGATGCTGTGCGAGTGAGCAGACATCTCACGTTTATGTGCAGGCTGGCCTTGAGCTCACTTGGTAGCCCAGGCTGGCCTCAAACTTGCCATGAGCCTCCTGCCTCAGCCTCCCGAGTGCTGGGATTACAGGCATGGGCCACCGTGCCCAGCTTAGTGCCACTTTTTTATAAACAAAGAGCACCCCCCACAGTCCTCTGGTTCTGCACTGGCACACTGAGGGGTGTGGACTGCTGCTGGGCACGGTGAGGCCCATGGGGCACTGTAGGAACTCGTGTGACCCCATCTCCGAGCAGGTTGTGCACAGGCCTCTGTTTTGAGGTTAAAAATTTGACTTTCGGTGTCTGCCTGTCTGAGGCCCCTGTCCTGAGAAGCTCAGCGCGGGCAGCACCAGATGCCCCAGAAGCCTCGGCACCCGGCCTTGCTTAGCTAGCGATGCCTGCTTAGCAGCTGCCGGCCCAGTCAGTGCCACGGTAACCCAGGAGCCTCTCTTCCCTTCTTGTCCCATTTGTTTCTGGAGTCTGTGGCCGGTGGCAGAGGAACCTGCCAAGCCACAGTGCCACCACAGACCCATGAAGGGGGTCTCCAGGCGGGTCCCAGGCAGGCGAAACCTGCCCTTGACTTCGCTGAGCCTGGAGGGGCCTGAAGGCGCCGTGCTGGAGAGGAGCCCACTCTTCAGGCCACTGTGACGGCCACCGAGGAGCCCCCGAGGCTCGCTGCAGACGGAGGACGGTGGCCAAGGGGCAGGCCAGGAAGGTCTGGGTGACAGCTGCACAGGGCGGCCTGGGTGACGCTACCAGGATGTGCACAGGGCCGGTGGGGCCATCCAGGAGTGGACAGAGCAGCTCAAGCCAGCCCTGTCCTCCCACGCGGGGCGTGCACTTCCCAGGGGCGAAGCTCAGCTCTGTTTTAAGGAAGGGGACGCATCTCACCATCGGCCCGTGCCCAGTCTGCAGCTGACACCAGGAGCGTTGGCCCCACGAGGCCGAGGAGAGAAGGCCGCGCTGTTGGGAGTGAAGACGGCAACCGCAGAAAGACAGGGCGTGGGGTCCCCGGGGCAGAGCGAGGGCCACGGATTCCCACCCAGTCCAGTGTGGCAGAGACAGAGGCTGCCCCCTGGCTGAGGACAATCGTGGCACACTGCCCGGGTCACAGTGATTCACTAGGGCAGAACGCGCACCCCACGGCCTTTCACGCACTTCGGCTGCAGCCGGAGCCGAGCAGCCCTGGAGGGGACAAGAAGCAGCCTGCAGAGTGCGGGCCTCGCCGAAAGCAAGACGCCTCGGCCGCAGAGCTTTCCAGGCCACGGTTCCGGTCCGCTGTACATCCACCATCTCCAAGAAGCTTTGGTAAAACCGGTTAAAGACCGGGTCCTCTCAGGAACAAATTAAACACTTTCAAATGTTTGTATCCATCCTGAAGTGTTCCGATATCTGTAATTTCCATCAAAATGAATTTTTGAAGAATGGATGAATTGATTGACGAATAGAGGACTTGTGATACAGAAAACACAGCGTGCTTCCTCCTGGAGTCCAGAGGGTGTGGACGGCTCTCTGCAGTGCCTTCGACTTCGTCGTGTGGTTGGAATTTCCAAGGTTGGGGCTGGAGCTCCGTGATAGAACCCTAAACTTAGCCCTGAGTTCAATCCCTAGTGCCACAAAAAGAAAAACAAGATTAAGGAAGTTTTAAGGAATATTAAAATGTTAAATTAAATGACTTGCAGCATAGAGTTAAAGAAGTGGATTAAATTGAAACATGAAGCAATAAGAGTGATCTTAGACTTGGGTTCAAATTCAAAAGCAGTTCGGCATAACCTTGATAACGTGTAAAAGAACAGATTCGTTATTGGTGATGCTGTGTTAGAGGACTTTTTGCTGTGCACAGAAGCATTGTCAATAACCATTCACCACAAACACACACATGGCAGACCTCAAATGTTCATTTACATGAAGGGCAGGTCAAGTAATAGAGGTATTGAGCTTGGATTAAATTATTACTGATGCTAGGAAAATTTTTGAGACTAAAAAGCCGCACATCCCTAAAATAAGCCGCCCCTCGATGTTCGCTGCGTTCTCCTGACCTAGGCTCTAGTTGCTGTCGCCCAAGGTTTCTGGTGTTTATCTTAGCAAGCTGGATGCCAGCTGGCATGGAGGACCAGGCAATGCCGAGCAACCCCAGGCCACCGCGCTCCACAGGCAGCGCCACGGGGCTGGCAGAGAGGGACCCACAGTCCCTTGGTGTCCCTGTGCCTTGTGAGGGTAAAGGCCGCTGGGCTGTCAGCAGAGGAGCCTGGCCATCCGGGTCTCCTCCTTGGCCTCCTCAGCACCTTTGGTGAGGTGGTCAGGGAACCTCACGCCTGGCACCCCAGTGACGGCGTGATTCTGGGGCCCATGCATTCTGCACACAGTGACTGTGGGTTCTGTTTTCCAGGAGGACCCACGCTGCGCCCGTGGCAGCTGCCCACCAGCTTTGGCCCCAGTCCTCGCCGGCCTGCAGAACCTGGTAGGAGCCCGAAGAGCTGCAGGTCCTCTGCAGAGGAGCCCAGGTACCGGCCACACCCAGCCAAACTTGCTGTCTTTCACTCAGGTGGCTATAACCCTGTGAGTGTGGCCACCAAGCCCAGTGAGCTTCTCAGAGACCTGCACAGGAGGGAGGGGCACCTGCCCGAGGTCACAGGTCACAGGGGCCTCCAGAGACCGCATGGAAGGGGAGGAGTTGGACAGGACCGCCCTGGCCTAGCTGGACCCTGTCCAGCACTGGAGGATGTGGGGAGCAGGGCACTGGAGGGGGTCAGAGGCCGTAAGTCTAGAGGCAGCTGGGGCGGATCCGTTAGCCTCTAGCTGGGTAGAGAGTGGCTTTGATAGGGGCAGAGACCAGAACAGGAAACTAACCACTGGCCCTCCGAGCCCTGGGTCACAGCCCACACGTGGCCTCTGTGACAAGCCTGAGGATGAGGCAGGCTGGGTCCTGGAGACGCGCGGTTCACGACCGCCTGTGTGTCCACAGGCGCAGACACAGAGCCCAGGACGGTGGAGATCGTCAGGGTGAGTCTCGGCTTCACTCTCCGCTGTGTGTGCTAGGTTTGCAGAGGATTCTGCTTCCCTAGTGTGGTCTGTGGGGTGTGGGCTTTCAAGTCACCAGAGAACACGGCAGCGGAAAGAGGCACAAGAGTGCAGCGGGGCTTGGGGGGGACCGCCGTGAAGTACTTAGCGCATGGCGTCTGTGCCATCATGTGCGTGCGTGTGTGACAGCATGAGTGTGCGTGTGTGGGCATGTGAGTGAGTGTGAGTGCGTGTTACAGTCTGCTGTGATCCAAGCCCCCTCTGCCGGGCAAGAAGATGAAAGCACAGCTGTCCCTGTGGTTACACCGGACTCCGCTGGCCTTTTGCGTCCCCAGTGTCCCACCAGAAAGGCTGCTCAGCGGCCCTTGACAGGGAGCAAATGACCAATGGTGTACAGTGAGGGATGCCCCAGGGAACTCCAAGGGACGTTTGAAGCCAGCTTGCACCCCAGGTGCTGGTGATACCTAATCTTACGTTTCCCGCTCATTTCAGCCTCAGAGGGTTAAGGCTTCTGTGTCGCCCTCTCCCCTGCGGTCCCAGCAGGCCCCGGGCAGAACTCACCTCGCCACCACACACACATGTGCCTGCAGACAGGCAGCGGCCACCTGTGTCCTGAGCGCCAGGCCTGCGCCGCCACGCCCAGCTCCAGTCCCCTCCGTGAGGCCTGAGCGTCTTCCCATGTGGCACGCGGCGACGGTGCCGGGACATCGGCTTCTCCAGCACTAGCGCTGCCCAGCGCCTGAGCTGAACCCGGTGTCCACCCACCCGGCTCCTCAGTGTCCATGTGGCAGCATCTGTGACCCTGGCAGTGCTGTTTATTAACACGAAGGCCTCCGTTCTTGCCCTAGGAGCACGGCGACGCGCTCGGGATCAGCATCGCGGGCGGCAAGGGCAGCCCCCTCGGGGACGTCCCCATCTTCATCGCCATGATCCAGGCCAGCGGGGTGGCCGCGCGGACCCGGAGGCTCAAAGTAAATGGGGGGAGGGCAAGACGGGGGGCTCGTGTGGACCCGGGTGCCAGGAGCCTCGGGCTAGAGGCTTGAGGGGCTCGAGGCTGTTTATGCGCCCATTTGCGCCCCAGCTTCTCCTGGGAAGAAGCGACTGCCGCCCCCCGGTAAAATCGGAGCCCCGCCTTCGGGGCCCCTGCGCCCACCCACACTGGCTTCGCCTCCAGGGGGCCTCAGACCAAAAACGGTTTATGCTGTTTCCACTTCGCCCTTGTCCTGACCGAGGTGGCAACGCAAAGCAGACACTACTGGGCGCTCGTCCTGCACGCCCGGCCCGGGGAGCCCAGGGCCCTCCTCCCTCCCCCGCCCCCGGCGCTCGGCCCTGAGCCCCGCCCGGCGAAGCGCGGACCCCGCACGCTGCGCGGGACGCGGTGCCTCACGGTGGCCGCGGCAGGCGCGATGCACAGGGGCGTGGGTGGGCCCCGGTGACGGTGCTTCTCCTCCCCGGCCCAGGTCGGAGACCGCATCGTCAGCATCAACGGGCAGCCGCTGGACGGGCGGTCGCACGCGGACGCCGTGGCGCTGCTGAAGAACGCCTTGGGCCGCATCGTCCTGCAGGTGCGGCGGGGGCGGCGGGGGCGGCGGGGGCGGGGGCGGGGCGGCGGGGGGCGCCGGGGGCGGCGGGGCGGGGCGGCCGGGGGCGGTGACCGCAGGGCGCTGCTGTTCGTGGGTCAGGGCCCGAGCTCAGCAGCACAGCGCCTGCCTGGCAAGCGCAAGGTCCCGAGCTCCATTTCTGGTACTAAAGCAAAGCAAAGGGAAAAGCAGTTACTGTTTTGTTCAGAAAGCCTTTACTGCCCCCACGTGGGCGGTGGTGTGAGTTCCTGAAGGCGTCACGCGGGGACCCGCTTCTCCACGTGAGCAGTCAGCGAGGCTCCGGCTCCCTGCGCGCCAGGAACCCCGGTCTGTGGGGCGTAGCGGGGACCGGGCTGCCGAGCACCGTGTCCTCTGCTCCCTCAGAGGCAGAGGACACCGCTGGCCCCTCGGCACAGAGCTGTCGCCGGGTGAGGCTGCGGACCCAAGTGTTGCCCCGAGACGCAGAGATGGACGCCTGAGGGCCGCGCTCCGGAGAGGTTTTGCAGGCCTCTCTCAAGACAGAGGACAACGCACAGCCAGCCACGCGGTCGGCGCCGAGGGCGCGCCGCGGGCGCAGCTCCAGCGTCTGGGGGTCCAGCGTCTGGGGGTCCGGCGGGGCCCAAGGCCCCCCGCAGACGTCTAGGAAGGGAAGCGACCGTCGCAGGGGCCTTGTCGCAGTTCCTGGGAGTGAACGCACGGTCCCCTGGTCCCTGTTTCCGAGGCACATGAACCAGGATGCTGCGTGGACAGCCCGGGCCCCCGCGCACAGACGTATCGCAGCGCAGCAGCCTCCTGTCCTCGCCACCCAGCCCTGCGCTGGCAGAGCAGGCAGACGTCGCTGGCGACTCCACTGAGGGAACTCAGGCTCCCTTTTGCCATCTGTGCAGACGCCAAGCTCGCGCCCTGCGTTAGGAACCTGTGGGCATCTGCGGGCTCAGGTGCAGAGCTGGGGGCCTCAGCCTAAGCCCCCAGAGCCCCGCTGCAGTGGTCACAAAGGTCGGGGCAGTGCACTGGGGAGGGGGGCGTGAGCGCCTGTGGAAGGACGCTCAGTCTTCCACACGAGGAAGTAACCAGATAACAAAAAGTCCAAGTCGGGAAATAAAAATAAAATTAAAAGGTGTCATTCAGAAGTAGGGAAGCTAATACCAGAAGAAACGGCTACACAGCTGAAAATAAGTTTAGGGAGAATCTGTAACAGGGAAAGGTGATGAGGGCTCTTTTTTCATTAAATACTGTGAGGTGCGCCAGGTGTGGTGGAGCACATCTGTAATCCCAGCACTCCGGGAGGCTGAGGCAGGAGAATCTCGAGTTTGAAACTTAGCACAAGTCTGTCTCAGAATAAAAAGTAAAAAGGAGCCAGAGATATTGGTCAGTGCAAAGGCCTTAGGTTCAGTACACAGTAGTGGGGGGAAAAGAACTTTTTACATTATATACACTATATGAAAAATGATTTTACAAATGGAAATAGAAACATTGTTGGAAACTGTTGAAACTGCAGAGGGTTGAGTATATTTTAAAAATATACTCAAAAGAAAAGAAGTAGAATTTTAAAATAAAAACGTTAAGGGCTGGATTATAACTAAGGGACAGAACACTTGATTTGCATGTGCAAGGACCTGGGTTCAAGCCCCAGCACCGAGACAAAAGTAGAACTTTTAGACGTGGATAAAGTTACATGTAAGTTAAGTGAAGTGTCTGGCATACTGCATCTTCACCTGTTTCAGCAGGGAGTCAGTAGCAATCATGAAGATGATAAATTTCAAACCAGGTCTAACGGGTCACACCTGTAATCTCCGCTTTCCGGGAAGCTGAGGCAGTAGGAGTGCAAGTTTAAACCCAGCCTGGGCCACTTAGCAATTTAGTGAGACCCCATCTCAGGAAAGGGGTGCTGGGATGTAGCTCAGTGCACAGCCCAGGGGTTCGACCCCAGTACCTCAGAGAAAAGGTGAAAACAGAAACAGGCGTCTGGCCGCAGCGTAGCCCATTCCTGGAGGGCGTTGGCTGCGTCTCCGGGGCGAGCATGCCGGCTGTGGTCGTGTGTGATGCCGCCCGGCCTCTTACAGACTCCACGCAGGAAAGTCGGGAAAATGCGGAAGAACCCAGAGTCCAGTCCATCGACAGCAGTGCTTCCCCCACCTCAGCCTCCACCACAGGACACCTTGCAGCCGGGCTGCTGATGGCCCTGCACCGTCTCACTCGGGGCCACACCCAAGTCCTGTGTTCCCCTAGGCTGTCTGAACCCAGAATCCCTTCCTCCTCGTGTCCTGCCCAGTGTCCTGGCTGGGACAGTCCATCTCTGCTGTGGCGAGTGGGCGTGGGCCAGACCTGCCCAGCTGTGGCCCTGCAGGAGGCGTGGCCCGGGGTGGGGGACATGGGAGTGCGTGGCCATCTCGGGGTGGGTCGTGATGGGCAGGGGCCCCTGAGGGGCTCAGGTGTCACCTGGTTCTCGCTGCACCCTGGAACCACGGCTCGGTTCTCCACACCGACCGGGCCTCGGCCTGCAGCACAGACAGTGTACGGCTCTGGTTTGTGTGTTGGGGGGACAGACGGTGGCTTCAGCCGCAGGCGGCCAGGCCTAACGGCTGGCTGGGGTTGAGGGAAGGACCTGGCGCCTGCTGGAGCGCGGTGGGGGAGCAGCTCCTCCTTGGAGCGCCAGCCTGCGGCTGTGGCTTGTCCTGCCGGGCTGGGACTCTGGGGCCCTGGGGGTGAGGTCGTGTGCAGTGGCTCCACCAGAGGGCGCCGCGTCCCCACTTGCCGAGTCCTTTCTGCGGAGCCGCTGCCTCCTGGCGTGAGAGGCCCACGGTCCTCAGTGGCACCCTTGGGCGCTGAGCACGTCCCTGCCATCTGAAGCCAGGCTGGCTCTGCCGTGCTCTGCAGGCCCCTGTCTGCCAGGATCCAGCACCCTGCGGAGCCGGTGCCCAGTCCTGCGGGCCACTCACAGACCCCGCCTGCAGACCCCAGAGGATTTGGGCCCCATGGGCCTCCGGAAACTCTGACCTCTCCTCTCAGGGCGAGCGGACCCCACATCACACCACACAGGTGGTGTTTTTCTACTCGGGGAAGAAAGTAATAATGATAAAGTGCAAGGTTGGGGGCCTGGGTTCCATCCACAGAACTGAGCAGAGGAGGAGGGCACGGGAGGGGGACAGGAGGAGTGGACAGAACCCCACAGTGAAACCCCGCTTTGGAGCCTGCTGGGCCCCTGTCCCTGTGTGCCCTCTGGGGTCCCTGGAGCTGCAGGCTCCTCCTGTCCCCTCTGGGGACCCCCAGGAGCACGTGGGAAAGCCGGTGCTGCCCTGCCCTCGCCCGCGGGGCATTGCAGTCAGCGGCTCCTCCAAGCTGAGGGACCAACGCATCCTGAGCTGGCCCCCCCTTCTGTCCCAACCAGCAGCACCGCCCCCTTCCGAAACCGTCCCTGGCAGATCCTGTGTCTCCTAGGAGACCCCGGGGGTCCCTGGCCCATCCCTGCCCCTCGGCCCGCTGTGCTGGGGACTCTGGGAGCCCTGTCCTGTGGCTCCTGCTCCTCAAGAAGGCTTCACACCGCTGCTTGGCCCAGTGAGTCCTTCCTGGGCCACTGCCGAAGCCCTGAGGCTGAGGACCAGCGGGGAAGACCGTGACCCCAGCAAGGGGGCTCCACAGTCCAGGAAATACACTGCAGGGCTGTGGGTCTGAGCATGGTGGTCGTCCTGGTACTCAGGAGGCTGAGACGGGAGGATCACCATGAGTTCAAGGTCAGCCTGAACTACACAGACAGACCTAATCTCAAAAAGGTTAAACAGAAGAGAGAAAAAAGAAAGAGTGAGTTAGTGAGAGGAAGAGAGCAGGTGAGCTATGGAGAGAAAAGCAGGAGAGCTGAGGGAAAGGAGGTGGTCAGGTGGTCGGAGGGGTGGTGAGCTGGTGCCCAGCAGTTGTCTCGGGGATGCCCGGGAGAGAGTAGAAGGCCCACAGAGGACAGGGAAGGACAGGCAGACCCAGGGCGCCTGAGGGGTCCCACGCTGCAGGTTCACAGGGAGAGCACGCCGCCGACCTCTGTCCGCGAAGGTCACCGTGGCGGGCAGTTCTGGGCTGCACGTGGTGGCAGCTGCCAGCGGCTGTTGAAAGCCAGCACCTGTGCAGCTGTGCCACACCTGGCGACGCCCCTTGGACAGCTGGGTCCCCACGTGGAGGAGGGGAGCTGCGAGCTGGGGGCCCGGTGTCACCCTGTGGGGGAGGTCATGAGGCACTGAGAGGAGCAGAGCTCGGTGACACCCAGGGTCGGGGTGGGGGGCCATGGGAGCCAGGAGTGTGCAGTCTGGACAGGGGACTGGGGGTACTGACAGGCACCCTGGGAAGAGCCAGGCCGGGCAGTGCACATGGGCTAGAGCTGGGGGGAGGTGGAGATGCGGGGTGCGGACCATCAGCAGGTAAGCGAGGGGCGCATGCAGCTGGAAAGGGCCAACGCCACGGGGCCGGGCCCTGAGACTCTCGGACAGGAGGGTTGGGATCCTGTCTCCATCGGGGAGGGCGTGAGTCTCACGTTGCTGGAGCCACAGGGAGAGAAGGCCGAGGGTCCTCGGTCCCGCGCAGTGGGCAGCTGGGCAAGGGCAGAGCCCTAGCGTCGCCGCTCCTCTCACAGACGCCCTCTTCTGTTCCCAGGTGGTGGCCGACACCAACATTGGTGCCATCGCGACCCAGCTGGAGACCATGTCCACTGGCCAGCACCCCTGCTCGCCCGGCACTGACCACCCCTCGGAGGATGTCGAGTGAGTACCGAGCCCTCTCGGGGTACCAAGGCCTGAGCACCTCCAGGCTGAGGAGCTGGCCATGGGGAGGAGGGACAGTGCAGGGACTTCCCAGGTCCCCCTGGGGCTGCCTGGCCCCACTGCAGCCCACACTCTGCTGTGTCCGGAGGCAGTGCCTGGGACTCTGCCCTGCGGGGCGCAGGTGTGCACAGGACCTAAGTACCCCGGGGGCCGGAGCACATTACAGAGGCACTGGAGGCCGAGGCAGGAAGACGGCAAATCTGGGCTCAGCCTGGGCAACTTAGCAAGGCCTCGTCTCAGAATATAAACTCCCGCTGGGGCTGCCGCTCCACGCGAAGGCCCTGGGTTCAGTCCCAGGACTGCCCAAAAGAAAGCACACGGACGAAACCACCCCCACACGTGCCCTCTTGCCACCCCGGCCTGGTCCCCAGCAGCTGCCCTGGAAGTGTCTGCCCATCTGGCTGGGTGGTCTGCCCCAGCCCCTGCAGGACTCACCCGCGCCAGGAGCTGGGCCTGTTTCCCTGGGGGAAAGGACGTGAGGTCGGCTTTGTAAGCGATGCCAGCCACTGACCTGGGGAAGCCCAGCAACGGGCCACGTCCTCATCTCTCGAGCAGGACAGCCCCCAGCTCCTTCCGTCCACCCAGAGCCGTGTGCTGGACTCCACAGCCTGGCAGCCGGGAAACCCCAGATATGACAGAAGAGCCACCCGGACTCCGGCACCGCCACCCCGGAGAGGTCCCAAACCTCGTCTTTGTGTCTGCAGGGGCATGTGGTCCAGCTCGTGTCTGGCCGGTGGGCAGCACGGAGAGAGCTGCTGCTGGGGCCACCCAGCGGTGGAGGCAGACAGCCTTGTTCTGGGGGTGCCCAGGTGCCCTTGTTACCCCAGCAGATATTTACCGATGGCCCCTCTAAGGCGGGTGCCACACAGGCCTCCGGTGTGAGGACTGAAACGTGGAAATGTGGGTAAAGCGGCGGCCCAGGTCTGTGAGGAGCTGCGGGGAATTGGATAAACAAACCCATAAACCCGGTTTTTGTTGTTTGTTTTTTGAGACAAAGTCTCCTTGTGTAGTTCAGGCTGGTTTTGAACTCACTTGTAGCCCAGGCTGGCCTCAGACTCACGGGGATCCTCCTGCCCCAGCCTCCCGAGTGCTGTGGTGACAGAGGGCATCACCGCGCCCAGATAAATTCAGTCAGGAAGGGGCTGGTGAGGGCAGGAGAAAGAGTCCCCGAACCGTGGGCGCAGGAGAGGACCCCAGTTCACATCAGAGCTCAGGCACCAGCCCAGCCCTGAGCGAGGTGGAACAAGCCCTGGTGTCAAAGCGGCTCCAACTCAGTGCCCCCACCGTGAGCGACCATTGTCACCACGCCTGGCATCACTGTGGCCCGGCCGACAGTCACCTCTGGTCAGCTCGGCTCTGCTGAGCTGGGGTCAGAAGGAGGTTCGCAGGGGCAGGCAGCAGAGAGGCCACTGGCCCCCACTTCCTCTGCGCCCTGACGCCGGCTTCATCTGGGATGACGGAGGGTCACTGTCCAGGGTCACAGCGACCCCACCTCTGTGTCACATGGAGGGCAGGGATGGGAGCCAGGCAGCAGCACTTGGGACAGGACCAGCACCCGGCTAGCTCAGCGCCCAGCCCGCCGAGCTGCCTGCCGGGGAGACTTCTGCCCGCTGCACCTGCTGCCGCTTCCTGTGGTGTTTTCTCCTGTGAGTTTTTGAGACAAAGCCTTGAATTCACTCTGTGGTCTGTGCCGGCCTCAAACTCACTCCTCCTGCCTCAGCCTCCTGAGTGCCAGATGACAGGTGTGCAGCACTGCGCCCGCCTCTCCCGGTTCAGTCGTCAGGGTCCTGGGTTTGGGATGAACAGAGGCCCTGTGTGGGGAGCGCTCCGGGGCCTGCAGGGCTGCGGGTCCCGAGTCAGGCAGCAGACAGCTAAGGATCACAGTGCCACGCAGAAGGCCACGGGGCGACGTGGCCACAGTTGGGGCCAGAGGCTAAGCCCCCAGGCACCAGTGAGGGGAGCACGTGAGCATGGCGCTTCGGGCAGGAGTGCGGCCGCGGTGCTGGCCTCGGGCTGCTTCACCACCAAGGCCGGCCACCAGAAGCCTGCACTGCAGCGCACCCTGCTCCCCAGGGGCACCAGCCACGCACGGGCGGGCGGATTTGCACACACCTGGAGCCTGGCACTCTGGGAGGCTGAGGCAAGAAGCCTGCAAAGTCAAGCCCAGCCCGGCAACATAACAACTTAGTGGACCCTGAGTAAAATAAAACTACAAACGGCTGGGGGTGCGGCTCGGCGTGTGGCCCTGGGCTCAGCCCCAGTACCCAAGCTAGCAAGATTGCGGCTTGGGGGCTGGGTGTAGCGGTGCACACCTGTAATTTCAGCTACTCAGCAGGCAGAGGCAGGAGGGTCGGGAGTTCAAGGCCACCCAGGGTAACTGCAGAGACCCCAACTTGAAATGTTTTTAAAAAGCTGGGAGTGAAGCTCAGTAGTGGAACAGCTGCCTAGTGTCAGACCTTGGTTCAAGCCCCAGTCCTGGGGTGGGGGACTAAGCATCAGCCGCACATGGTGGCCCACATCTACAATGCCAGCACTCAGGAGGCTGAGGCAGGAGGATCTCAAGTTCAGGGGCAGCCTGGACAGCCATCAGGCATTGACCTGATGAGGAGAGTTAGAATCGAGTTCCCAGCTCTCCTGCGGGCAGGCTGTAGCAGCCTCGAGCCTCACAGGCTGAGTCTCCCAGGTCAGCTCTCTGCGAAGATGAACCCCTCAGCCCCCTGCTGCCGCCTGTTCCCAAACTAAGCCACACACACTGTGCTTTCAGGACGCCCCCAGCTAAGATGGTTACTTTGGAGAGAGGCTCGGAAGGCTTGGGGTTCAGCATTGTGGGGGGCTATGGAAGTCCTCACGGAGATCTGCCAGTCTACGTCAAGACTGTGTCTGCAAAGGTATTTCCCCGCTCCGCTGTGTCCTTGCACCCCATCCCTGCATTCTACCACCCCTGAGCCCCTGCACCCTGCACCCTCGTGAGTGGGCGCTGAGGCAGGACAGGGGTGCACGCCCCGCCGGCCGCCTGGCTGCCTCCTGAGGGCGGTTTCCATGCTCTGGGACGACGCTAAGCCCGCCTTGGCACTGCCCAGTGGTCACTGTTAGCCGCGGCGCACCTTCCACTGCCCGCCCCGTGCCCCGCCTGCCTCAGCCCAGCGTCTGCTTGCAGGGCGCTGCAGCCAGTGACGGCCGCCTGAAGCGCGGCGACCAGATTCTGGCTGTGAATGGTGAGAGCCTGGAAGGTGTCACCCACGAGCAGGCCGTGGCCATCCTGCAGCACCAGCGGGGCACTGTCACCCTGGCCGTGCTGCCGAGGGACCCCGGCTGCTCTTAGGCCGGCGGGCAGACGGGTTCCGGGGAGGAGACGCCCAAGCCGACTGCCCCTGGAGCCGGAGGCCACCGGGACTGTGCCCTCGGACGGGGCCAGCTTCCAGCCTGGGACCAGCATGAACTGAATGTCAGCTCCGCCAGTTCAGGGCTCGCGCTTCTGATAACTTTGCTGAGCCGAGCAGGCAGCTCTGGGCCTGGGCCTCTGTCCTCGCCCCTGAGCCCCCAGGCGGCTGCAGCCTCAGGCCCCGCTGAGAAGCCGTGTGGGTGCCGGCAACACCACGTGTCCCTCGCCGTGGACTGGGCTGGCCATGTGTCCTGGCCTCTGCTCCACAGGATGGGAGCCTCGCAAGGGTCGGCCCGCATCTCCAGGTGGCCTTGCCGTGCTCGTCCTTGGTGACCCTGGCGTCCTGCCGACCCGAAGAGGCTTTCCCATGTTCTCTGAGCTCTGTAAATGAGAGACCAGCCTGCCTGGACATGGCACCCGGCCGGCCACCAGCACGCGCTCTGGTGTGGGCTTCTGAGGTCCTGGGTCCCAAGGAGGGGTGAGGCCAAGCCACACGGCCACAGAGCTGCCGTCGTTCTGCCTCAGTTGGACACAGCCCGGTGACAAGTTTGTGCTCTGATCACCCACGACTGGTGCCCAGCAGCAAGGCAGCTCGGAGTGAGCTGGCGTCTCCTGTCCCCGGGTGGCTTCCCTGGTGGAAGGTACCACGCCAGGAAAACAGCGACAGCAGGAACTCTGGGTGCCCTGCCCCACAGTGACCAGTGACCAGCAGGAAGAGGCTGGTTAAACAGCACCGGGAAGGCTGAGCCAGTCCGAGCCGCCAGCCCCCGATCCCCCCATGGTGACCCCAAGCCTGAGTGGCTAACGCCCGGGGTTTCTGGGTGTCAGCCAGGACTGGCCCTGAGCTGCTGAGGTCCCGGCTGAGGTCACCGGAGTGTCCTGTGGCCGTTCTGGGGCAGCCGTAGGTGAGGCTGGAGATGAGTTATGTCACCGCTCTGGGGGCTCTGGTGTCACTGCTGAGGGCACAGCTGGGACCAAGAGCCCAGCCCGGGGGACTCACAGATGCACCTTAGACGTACCCACAGCATATGCACACAGAACCCTGCAGCGTGATTCCACTTAACCGGTGCGTGGCCATTAAATACTCGTCTTGCAGGAGTGCCTCATTGCCTGGTCCTCCCACACCCGCCCTGGCCTGGCCTAGCCTGCGGTGAGGGAACGGGCGGTGCCTGCCAGCCCTGAGCCGAGAGGGCAGCATGCGGCCACCCCACCTCCAGCTGCGGATCAGTGCCCTGCCAAGCAGTTCACCCCCGCGCCAGGGGCCGGAGGATGGGGACCCCTCGGCGGAGCAGCTGTAGCAGGGGCAGAGGGGAGGGGGGCTGCACTCGTCCCGGGCTCCAGTCTCCCCAGAGGTGGTGTAACCCTGCACCCAGCTGCGCTGCCCCAGGGTTTGCGCCAAAGAGCAAGGAGTCCAGTCTTGCAGGCTCCAGGACCCGATCAGCCCGTCACACCATCCCCTCTCCCTGTCACAGGGTCCCCTCACAGCTGTCACACCCACCGGATAACAGCTGTCACACCTGTCTGCAGCCACCGTCTCAAGTGCCTGAGGAGACCCCTCAGCCAGGAACCCAGCGGCAGCTCAGAGGCAGGCCAGCACGCCCTGCTGAGACTGAGTCCTGCCCCTGGGTGGGCCTGTGGGAGGCCCTCAGTCACCTTGGGCTTCTCCCTGAGATACAGCACCTGGAGGGTTTGTGAAAGGGATCACAGACTAGTGCTGGCAATCAGCAGTTCCTTCTTAGACTTGTGATTTAATAATTAGTTCCTTAATTTAATAATTAATCAGGAATTACCTCTTAAGCCTATAGTCCTAGCACCTGGGAGGCTGAGGCAGGAGGATCATTTCAAGGTCGAGGCCAGCCCGAGCTGCAGAGTGAGTTCAAGATCAGCCTGAACTACAGAGGGAAACCCTGTCTCAAAACAACAAAAATAAGCCAGGCCTGGTGGTGCATGCCTGTAATTCCAGAGCCTGGGGGCTGAGGCAGGAGGATCACTGCAAACTGGAGGCCAGCCTGGGGTACTTAGCTCAGAACTACATAGACCTTGTCTCAACAGATAAATAGCTGGGCGTGGTGACGCGTGCCTATAATCCCAGCACTCAGGAGGTGAGACAGGAGGATTCCTAGGAGTTCCAGGCCAGCCAGGACTGCGAACTAAACCGAAGACCAGCCTGAACAGCGCAGTGAGGTCCTGTCTCAAAAAGGCCAGAATAAATAAATAAACCTAAGATGCCCCCAAAACATTTACGCAGGGACGGAGGGTCACTGGGCTGGGACACAGAGGCCACAGCAAATTGCAGGCCACTCGGGAGCGGGCCTTTGTAAAGGCCAGGGTGAGATGGGCTGGCGGGGGTGGGGCTGGCCTCTGCTCACAGGAGGACGGTGGCCCGGACCCCCAGTGACCCCCGCCCCGTATCCCACCAGGTTCTGCGCCTCGTTGCGAAGCCAGGCCTGCAGCAGGGGCTCCCTCCCCTCCAAGCCACACCCGCCCCGGGTTCCTTGCTTTTCCTCAGCGTTGTCATTTCCTTATTTTGAGACAGGGTCTTGTTACGTGGCCCAGACCGGGTTGAGCTGCCCCCCGCCCCCGCGGCTCTCCCGCCTCAGCCTCCTCCTGAGCCCCGATGACAGCCGCACGAGGCCCTGCCTGGCCAGGTTCCCAGCGCAGCCCCGGGGTCCGGGGGTCCTGCCCTGCCCTGCCCCGTCCTCCTGCGCCTCTCCCGGCCTCCCTCGGAACAGGGTCCAGCACCACACGGCCAAGCTGGGAGCGAAAAGCTGCGGAAATGAGGTGTACACAGGCCCCCCGCTGGGTGAGCTCAGAGGTGACTGTAATAGCATCAGGGGGAGCCCTGCGCGGTGGCGCATGCTTGACAGGCAGGGTCTTGGCACACTCTGGAGGCTGAGGCAGGAGGATCCCTGTGAGTTCCAGGCCAGGCTGGGCTATGTTACACAGTGAGACCCTGTCTCAAAACAAAACAAACTAAAAAAATGAAACAAAAGTAGTAATAATAGTAAAGGATGAAGCTAGAGTGCAGTTTCAGTTTAGAAAATTTTAAGACAGCAAATGTTGCCTGATCTCCTGAGACAGGGCCAGGCTGCCCTG
>PVJX010003165.1:0-113126 GCA_004027295.1 Dolichotis patagonum | reverse complement strand
GACTTTTCTGCCTCATGCTTTTCTAGGAATTGTTTTATCTTGCTTTGTTTTGTTTTTCCTGCTAATATCAGAAATTTCCTGATAATACAGATATACATGTAGAGACTCACGCATGTGTAGAGCTTATAAAGAGTTTATGAGAACCAACTATATAACACATGTTGAAATAAACAACTACTTTGAAGAAAAAGAGACACTACAATACCCAGTGCTGATTCCATAATGTCATGATGTGAAGTCCAGCAAAGCTATCACTTTTTGTTCAAAGTGATCTTAGCTTGCTTTGCCTTGTTCAAGTTCAACACACATTAAGGTATGGACAGCTGTTTTGAGGACAATGCGAGACACTATGACAGCCATTCATGGCTTCCCTAATGTATGGTCTTGAAGACCTGTAATGCCCTCCTCGTCCTGCTCAGATCAATTCCATACTAGGTTGTTTCATGTGAATTCCCTATATTTGACAATATGGACAACTATCTGGAAGAAAACAAGAGTCAGTATGATAGTGAATATCTCAAATTGTCTAGCTTTGAAATTTATGTCTTACATTGCTTTCTTGTGATCCGCTTTGCTCTGTTTTGTTGTGTTTAATTTTACCCTATTGATATAATTGCATGTATATTTGAGTGGGTAAGATGGATGACCATATTGTTGTTTTTGTCAGATCATGGAGCAGAACTATTAACAGTCTCACTGTTTGAATGTCTACTTTACATGTTTTAACTTTGTAATTTGAACAACTATTTCCAAGAAGTCAGTATATAATTAGTCAAGTAATAATTTCTCAGGTTTTATTGTTGTTGTACTTTTCCTTTTTTCCTTGGAATACTGTATGGTTGCTACCCTTTATTCTGTTTTATTTTGTTTTGTTTTTTCCTCTTTAAATAAAATTATTTAAAAAAATAAAAAAAAAATAACAGAATACCAAAGAATGGGTAATTTATAAAGAACGCAGACTTATTTCTTATCCTTCTGGAGACTAGACAGTACAAGATGAGCTGGACTGTCCACCATCTCATGGCAGAAGGTAGAAGGGCAAGGGCCAGGAGCAGGAGGAAGAGAGGAAAGGAAAGCAGAAACAGAGGAAGGGACAAAGCACCTCATTTAGAACAAACTAATGGAAAAGCCATTGCTCACCACCCAGCAGGCCACACCTCCCAAAAGAGGTAATGGGGGTGAAGTTTCCAGCAGACCGATTTGGGGGTACATTCAAACCCTATCAAGGGACACAGCAAGAGTGAACTGTGATGCCCACTGTGAACTCAGGGTGGCGCTCCTGAGTCAATGAAGCACTCCTGGCTCTGTAAAGACCCCGATTTGGGGCGCGGAGCTTGGTAATGGAGGTGGCTATGCACCGGGGGAGGAGGGGGCGCAGGAGGTCTACGAGGCCTCTCTGCTCTCATCTCTCAGCCTCACCATGAATCTAAAACTGCTCTTTTAAAAAAGTCTTCATTAAAAAAGTACAGTGATCTTGCCATGAAACCAAGTTAAAAATCTGAATATCAAATTACAGTAAACCTTCAAAACCAGGTTCCTCATTAAATTTCTTTATCCATTTCTGATCTGGTATATGACAGGCAAGATATTTTGAATACTGTCCCATTGAAAATAATTAAAACTAGTAGGTAAAATATCTTTATAAAATTATTCCATAGCTGCAGTGGCAAAAAATTAAGAAATTCCCAAGATCAAAAAGAGGAAAAACCCAAAAAATAGAAACCCAAGAAGATAAGCAAACATTCAAGTTATTCTACCCCTTAGGGCCAAGTGGGGAATCCTGATGACTTTGAAATGACCTTTTGAAATGGAACAATAGGTGAACCCCAGGTCTGCGCATGGCGTGGTGTCCCACGGGAGCTCTTTTGCATTAACCCGGAACCCCAAGGGTAGAAGAACAAGAATGAACCTGTCTGCAAGAGGCACAGCAGGGAATTGGGAATGAAGTACAGGGGCAAAATCACCCCCACCCACACACCCAAGAATCAAACTGGGCCTGCAGGGCAGCTCTGCAGCTCGCACTCACAGTGCCCATGCACGGAGACCAGGCATACAGCGCTGGGATCTTCCAGCTGGCGGCTCGAGCCGACCCAGGTAATGAGGCCCAGATGCCAAGCTTCCCTTGGGCGCTCCTGAGCAGTGTGCATCAGCATCCCCGATGCAGAGGTGCTGCGCACAGTCGCCCTCCTGGAGATTGAGGGTGAGGCCTGAGAACAGTACTTTCCTCAAGCTGCCCCAGGACGCCAATGCTGCTTGCCAAGAGCCACGCTTGGATTCTTATCGAGGTACCCTGGCATCCGCCTCCCGAGATCCTGGATAAACTGATCTTGGGTACAGCCAGAGTTCCCACAATGCTCCTGTGCCACCAAAGTCGAGAACCACAGCTGCAGACACAGAATCTGAAAGCTCAGGCAGCCGGAGATGCTCAGTGTAAAGCTGCCCGGCCACCGCTAAAACACCCCTCCAGGTGGCCTGGAAGACATGACTCGCAAGGTTCCCTACCCAGCATCCTTCATGGGCTAGGAGGTGGCTGTTCTCGAGAGGCCAAGGTGACAACCAGAAATGCTAACAGTGGAACTAGATTCCCTGATCAAATAAGAGCAATGGGGCTGGGCACCAGTAAAGATAAGTGGCAGCACCTGTCTGCAGAGATGAGGTAACCACAGGGTAACCCAGACACCCCAGAATCTCAGGCACTGGTAGAGGGAGCATCACACACCAACCAGCACATTGACACTGAACATTCTATGAAAAAATTCCTTGGTTCACTGAGCAGAAACCTAACTCAAGCCCCAAGGCCATGATCCACAGCCTCCATCCAGAGCCCAGGCCCACAGAGCCAGAGAACTAAGCTAGGGAGGAGGTGCCTTTGCCAGAGACCTTGACAATGCCATCCCAGTGGATGTGGCCAATCTTCCATAACACACAGCTTCCTCAGGGTCGCCAGCATTTAACCACAGGGAGAAAAAGAGAAACCAGGCCCTCTGAAGCTTGAGATACTGGCTCTGAACCTGGACTGCCCTCTGGACACCTAAAATGCTACCATCTTTCAAGAGACTAGAAGCTTATTCAAGCTCATGTGCTGCATGCAGTGTGACCCAAATCCATCTCACACCAGCTGGTTATTTTCTGCACATTCGGCAACAAGCAGCTCTGCCACTGGTCCGAAGCAGTGGGTTGAAGAGTGTCTGGCAGGGAGGGCTGGAGTACAGGTCACTCTAACACCGACCCTGCCCAGCCACGCAGTGACGGTGAACAGAGCAAACCCAGCAAGACCTGAGAGTGTGGGGACGGTGATTCCCACCACGTCCAGTTACCCTGCCTCTTGGGTCAGTGCAGGGCCACATACTGGCAGTCATGGAGGAGGACTGCAGAGTCCTACAGGCTTACTTCACTGATGACACCAACCGTGGCTGCAGTTTCAAGCAGGGCATCTGCACCGCCGCAAATGAACACAGGCCCGGCATATCTCCTTTTCTATTGCAACCAGCAGATACAATCAGGAGCATTTCCTACTGGCTAAATTGTCCTTCTGCCAAGTCTCCTGCTGTGTCATAATATGATCCACATGGTCTCTGACCATCTTGATGGCACTCAGACATGGAACTGTCCCATTATATTGATGGCATTACGCTAAGTCGATTGGGCAACAGAACCCTAAGTTGCACAGCAGAGGGGAGACAGAAACCCTAGAAGTCCCCAGTCCCAGTCCACCACTTCAACGATGCCCCTGGGACCCAGCAGCCTGCAGCACCTGAGGTCACACCTTGTCAGGTAAGACAGGATGCTGCCCACAGCAAGGGTGGCCCAGCCACTGGCAGGTCTCCCTGGATGCTGAACCTCCGATCCATTCGCTGAGGCCTTGTAAGACCCAGTGCTGAGAGGGGCCCAAGAAAGTATCCTGGAGCGAGTCTAAGCTGGAGCACAAGCTGCTCAGTCCGCCAGGGCTCAAGACCCACAGGATTCACGCTCCTGGAACAGCAGCAAACAGACGCCACAGGAAGCCTGTGACGACCTCCATCCACTGCAGAAGTGCAGCGCAGATCCGTGCGCGCCACCCCTCCATGACAACCATTCCCCAGCTGCAAAGCAGCCCATGCAGATCACACATGGATCTGCATGCGATGTCAGCATCCGAGGACGGGGCCCAGAAAGACAAGGCCGAAGGGAACGGTGAGCGCACAGAAGGGACATGCGGTGCAGGCACGTGCGGTCACTAGAGAGTGAGGGATCCGGGCATGGACCTGCACCCTGGCCTGGGGGCCATGGTTCACAGGCTGCCAGCGGGTCAAAAACACAGAAAGAACAAAGCTGTACTTTAAAAATCAGTGTTGTGGAAAGAGGAACAGAGCCTGAAAGGAGCACATTGTGTAAAAAGCCACTCACAGGCTCACATGCAAAGGCCCCCAGAGGGCTGCAGGGTCAGCGGGAGAAATGGGACCACAGAGGCCAGTTCTTAGGGAGCCAGGGCACGGAGAAGGCGCAAGGAGCGGGAGCTGGAAGTCAGACCCAAACGCCACGGGGAAGCTGCCGCCACACCCAACCAGCCACAACCAGAAGCCACCCTGAGCCCTGATGGGGGTCTCTCCGGGAGGGGCCAGTGCCACCCCAGCAGGTTAATCACCCAGAACCTCTGGTCATACAGGGGACAGCACTTCATCCTCATGGGGGCAGAGACCTATTCTGGGTGTGGCTCCTGCCCACGCCACCATCACTGTGACTCCCTTTCGATCATCGCAGTACCTGCCACCCCCAGCTCACAGCAGAAGAGGTTTCACGGCGCTCAGGGTTGGGCAGTCTCAGCAGGGTCCAGCAGAGGAGAGCTGCTCTCTTCTGGAAGCCAGGAAGTGGACAGGAAGGGAGGAAAAGGGAGGGAGATGCACCTCCCAGGTTATGTCCAGGGACCCCTCTTCCCGCCAGGCTCCTCCCCCTGACATCACCCCCTTGGTCCAGTCCCCTTCCACAAGCCCCATCTCTGTGCAGGAGGCTTTGGCGGGGAGACCTTGAAATAAACCACAACAGCCTCCCGCACAGGAGGCTCCAGGAGGTTCCAGGATCCACCCCCTGCCCCTGCCCCTGCCCTGCTCTGGGCCCAGCAGCAAGCACAGCTCCGCCACCGTGGCCAGCCTGGCGCACTGTCCCCCGCAGCTCATCAGCCCTGTGGAAACAACCCTGCATTATCTCATATGACTGGACACCTGCTGGAAACTGACTCATCCATCCCCTCGGGAAAGGCTATTTTCCCTATGGACTTGTGAAAGCAACACTGGAAACGACAGTGTCCCCCTGACACCCGGCCAGGGTGGCTGTGCTGCACACTCAGACTGACCAGCGAGAAGGGCATCGGCTTTCATTTGCAGCCTTTAAGCCCTCTAAACTGCTGGTCCTACCCTTTCAGCTAATTTTACTCAAATCAAATTTTAAGACATCAACAGGAACAACTGCAGGAATCACCAGGGACGACCCTTTATCCATGTGCCACGGCAACGGCAATGGTGATCCCCCGCTCTCCACTCCTGAGCAGCGCTCCAGTGCACCAGCGGCAGGGGCGGCTGAGGGGGTCACGCAGTCTGCTGAGAGCCCCTGTCAGCGGTCCACAGAGGCATCGGCGCCGTGAGAACAAGCGACTTTCCCCAACACCGCTTGAGGCCGGACACATAGCTGCAAGGAGGAGAGGCGGCCCTGGGCCGCCCGGCACAGCGCCCTCTGGTGACCATGGCAGAAACTGGCAGCACTGGAGGCAGAAGAGAGGGCTGCAGGGGACAGTGGCCAGGGCAGGAGCAGTGTCCAACATGAGCCTCCCCTGGGCTGCACAGGAACCGTGCTGCCCGAGGGTTACAAAGTGACTGTGCTCAGCACACAAATGTTTTCTGAGGCAGTCAAGTTGCCTTTGTCCTAGTATTAAAAGTGGATCTTTTACAAACTATTAATAATGTAAAAGTTGGGGCACAAAGACTATGCCACCAACGCTATAATGCTGAGGCTGTTAGTTATCAATAGGCACTTCTTACTATATCCTTAAAAGTTGCCTCTCCAGCTGCCTTCGAACAGTAGCAATATTAAGGGGCTTTTTTAAAATTGCATTTTTCTGCTTCAGGGATTGGCTCTGATTAGCTGTGTTCTGTGCAACTCTTTCCATCACCAACTCACTTTCCACATTTCTTTCATCTAATAGGAAACTAAATGTGACGGTTTGCTGGGTTCCCGAGGATTACCAAATTACACTGCGTCCAAACGCAGAGGCCTCCTAACTGCTGCTGTGAAAACACAGCCCAGGTGAAATGAACGACCAAATCGGTCACAGCAGAAAACTCTGAAGCGAAAAGTTGTTCCATGAGATGTCATGAAATTAAATGAACACTATTATCATCATAAGAAATCAGGAAGTGCATTTTAAAAATTATTTGATGAGATTTAATTTTATGCAAAAGTGATTCCAATAGGCACTCTCACATGTGGCTTAATATAACACAAATTGAAAATGTTTCACCTCATTCTACACAAAAATGTGATGATTTTTCAACTCTTGTTTATCGCTTCTCACAAATTTGTTCCTCACACTGTCTAAAAAGAAACAGAATTTGATTGGTGTTGAAATTAAAATTTATGGGCTAATTTAGAAGAAACTGACATTTTTACATAATTGGGTCTTTTCATCTAGCAACTGGGACATCTCTCCATTTATTTTCATTTTTCAATTTTGTATTTTTCTTTTTCCCTCTGGCTTGGTGAAGTATAACTGACAAAACTACATATTTGTAAAAGAAGGAAACAAAAAAGAAGTTCATTTAGCACAGAACTGTAGGGGCAAATTCAGTGCATTAACAAAATGGAGGATTATAAACCATCTCAGCCTCGGCTCAGAGCCACAGACAACCAGGAGCGCTTGCACACGGCATCTCCTGGCCCATGGGCGCACGGCCTGAGACCCAGAGACACAGCAGCGCTGCAGCAGGGACCCAACACCGCGCAAGGCCGCGCCAGCACAGCAAAAGAGGGAAGACAATGACAGAAAGCCAGGCTTCACCTGCAGCCCCATAAGGAAGCTTTTCTGGAAACACACGCGATTTCACAGATCACCGTCACCAAGAAAAGCCCTCTACTGCAAGCCTAGGGTGGGCGGCCTTCGCAGGACCCTGGCTGACCTATCTCTACACGTTCTAGCCTGGTGGTCTGGCCGGGCTTAGTCTGGGGCTCTGTCACCCAACTGTTGCCACCCTCATCCTTGTGACAGCCTGAGCACAGACGGTGCTCTGTCCTTCTGACCACAGCCTCACTGCCAGCTGGTACAGAGATTAACATTTCCAGAACTACCCAGCACTGTGTACTTCACTACAGAAAAAGAGATCTGTCACATGGAAGCTACAGTGACAGTACAAGCAGAAGAGCCCGTGGGACGGAGACACTGGCGGTGCCACTGTAATCAAATGATCAAAGTGTGACTCACAGGGGGACCGACACTGCGCCCTGAAGTGCCAGGGAGGAGGCACCAGCATCGCCTGCCACGTGGTCTCCCTAAGAAACACTTCCTTGGGATCTAGTCGGGGTTTCCAGATCTACCTGGTGGCTTACAGGACATTTAAGAACTATAAGAACAAATCGAATGATACACAGAAAAAAGCAACAAACCCACAATGTGCAACATTCTACAAGACAATGGGCCGGGGATTTAGCTCAGTGGCTTAAGCACCTGCCTGGCAAGCGCGAGGTCGTGAGTTCAATCCCCGGTACCAAAAAAACAAAAAAACATTCTGTAAGACAAAAGGCCAAATGTGCCAGGGCCAGATACCGGGGGCCGAACCCAGGGCCTTCCCACTGGACTGCACACCCACCCTTTTATTATTTTTTATTGATCCGTGGTTGATTTCCTGGATTGGCACTTTTTCATACTCACTGGCCAGTATATTTATAACATGTAATCACTCCATAAAAAAGAATTACAATTTTTAACCAAAAGGAAAACACAGAGCAGCTCTAAGACTATATAGCTAAACCAAAGTAAAAACAGATATAACTAAGCGTCATACTGGTGACAGAAATACGAAGAATTCCTTTAGATTCCTTTAGATTCAGTTTTCTGACTGTACATATTGTCACTGATTATACCTCAAGGCCAAAAAGAGACAAAATATCTTAAAATGTACTGAAGAATTTGTTGTTCATAATATTTGGCTTTTTAAAAACAAACTATTATAAATGATGTTATTTTTCCTTTTTTTTCCCTAAAGTACTATGTATCTTAAAGTACCGGGCACAGTGGCATATGCCTGTAATCCCAGAACTCTGGGAGGCTGAGGCAAGAGGACTGCAAATTTGAGCCCCATCTGGGCCACTTAGTGACTTGACAAGACCCATTCTTAATATAAAACCACTTTTTATGACTGGAGATGTTGCTCAGTGTAAAGGTCTTGCGTTTAATCTCCAGCACTGCAAATAATAATAATAACAGAAATAATAACAGTAACAATAATAAAGTAATTAACAGTGAAAACTTTTGGCTTATGTCAAGAAAAATATAAACTTCAAAAGGATAAAAAAAAAAACCCACTAAATTTAAATTTGAAGTGGAAGTACCAGTATAAACTTAGGATTTTTCTTTGCCTTAGAAATGCTTCCTGACTTTGACCTCTGGAAATTTCTAGAACAACAGTCTTAGTAGCAGTGGGCAGACCTACCTTGATGCGTTTTTCAAATGCTATATCCAGCATTTGTAGGGAAAGGGAAGGCGCCTCCTAGAGGTGGCTTCAGAACAAGGAGCTAGCTATCCATGATCCAGGCCTGCAGAGCCCTCCTCCCAGAAGGTGGCCAGCTGTCCACACAGAGGGAGGGACATGTCAAAAGGACAGCAGTGACCTCAAAGGTCTCCTGCTGGATAGGCATGGTGCCACCGCACCGAGACAACTGGTGACCACCACAGGATGAAATACACAAATAGACAACACGCAAACCCCTATGCTGTTAAGACAGAAAAATCATGGCTCATTTCTGGCAATTACTAAGACCCAAACAAACATTATTCTGAAAACCGGCCTACCGAGGGAAACAAGGATTCATCCTGCCTTGCTCAACAAGCAATCGCAAAATAATGAGACAGCTGATCAGGAAAAGTTCCCCTGTGAGAAAAACAGTCAAGTATCTACAGAAAAGGCATTGTTGAATGAGAAAATTACCACTTACAGCCCAAAAGGATTAATCCAGTGATAATCGACTGTCAGTAAACCTACTAAATAAAAGTCTGGCGGGAACATTTGTAAGACTGCCAATGTCTGAAACTAAGGATCAATCTTAACTCCACTCACAGTGACATGACCAGATGTCTGTGCCTCTCCCCAGAAGCCAGAGGAACTACACGTTACCCCCATGCACAACTACCACCCCCACCAAACCCCCAAAGAGGAGCTCAAATCAAACCAAGGTCTAATGCAGCCAGCACATTACAGGCAATGCGGGTCATGCAGGACTACGTCCCAGTGACACCGGAATAGCACATAAAACTCTTCACACTACAGTTGGGCTAAGATAGATAACAATTTGTCCTGAATAAGTGGCACTGATCGCCTTCCCATCATTACGACAAAATACCCAACACCCGCAACTCAGAGGAGGGGGGGTAGGTCTATCTTGGCTTAAGATTTTGGAGGGTTTGGTTCATGGTTACCTGTCTCCAAGGCAGAAACAGTATTGTAGAAGGGCCTGTGATAGCTGTTTAACCAATAGCAGCCAGAAAGCAGAGAAAAAAGGGAACAGTCAGTGAAAAGAATGCACCCTATAGGTCACACACACTCCCAGTAACCTGCCCCCCAACCAGGCCCCATCTCCTGTCAGCTGTGAATTCATCCATGGATTAATATGTAGATGAGTACAGTTGCCCCCATTATCTAACTGTCCTCCAAAATTCCACCTCTGAACCATGAGACAGTGCGGGACATTCCACCCATTACTGCTTGTATCCAACACCCCCCCCAAAGCCTCATGCCCTCTTAGGGAGGGTTTTTAAGAGACAGCTGGATCTAGGGTGTGTGATACTGAGATTAAGCATGTGCAATAATTAAATGGGTTTAGCACAATTCTGGGTGTGGACAATGGAAGCCCCACCCTGCAAGTGGGTGGCACCAATTAGTATGCTTGTAGCCTGATGGAATAAAAAGGGAGAGAGGACAGGCAGGCAGGCAGGCAGGCGGCTGCTGCTGCTGCTCACTGCCTTCTGCTTACTACACCACAGACTGTTCCTCCTCTGCCGTGCTGCCCGGGTTTAGAACCAGCCGACTATGGACTGAAACCACTACAAACTGTGAGCTGAAATTAACCTTTCCTCTTTTAACTTGTGGGTGTTGAGTATTTTGTCTCAGCAATGAGAAAAGTAACTAAGACAATCCCCAGCCTCCAAATGACTCATGTCCTTCTCACTATGCAAAAAAATTTAGTCCATCCCTAAAAATTGCTAAAGCCTTAACACTTCCAGAATTCTTTAATAGTTCAAGTCCAAAGTCTCCTCTGAGATTCAAGGCAAACTCTTAACTGTAAGACCCTGCAAAAATCAAAATGAAAGTTAAATACTGCTAACATAAAGTGTCCCAGGGTAAATATTTCTACTGCATTAGAGAGGGATAAGAGAATAGAAGGGAACCAAACCAAAGCAAGAAGAAAAACCACCAGGGCAAATGTTAAAATTTCTATAGCTCCATGTCTAGCATTGGGGGCAGGCTGGGAGGAATGGGAGCTCCTGAGGGCTTGAGCAGGAGCAGCCCTCCCATCCTCGTAGCCTCTCTCTTGGGCTGGTTCTGCTCACTGCCTGCAGCTTTCTGGCATCACCAAGGCCCCTAGGTCCCCACAGCACATGTAAATCACCTTCACTCTCATAGTTTCACACACTAAGGACATACTTGCCTGGTCTCCCAAGCTTCCTTTGAAACCTAGGTTGGACACCTCCATGACCTCACAACTCTTGCACTCTGCAGATGACTCTGACTCTGCTGCCAGCTCAAGCAGTACCTTGGCCCCCTTGATCCATGGCTGAAGAGGTATCCAAGAGCCTCGATGGCTAAACTGAGGGGTACG
This sequence comes from Dolichotis patagonum, assembly GCA_004027295.1. Classification (NCBI taxonomy): domain Eukaryota; kingdom Metazoa; phylum Chordata; class Mammalia; order Rodentia; family Caviidae; genus Dolichotis; species Dolichotis patagonum. The sequence continues at coordinate 102,068 of PVJX010003165.1, read as the reverse complement.
CTTCCCTAGGTAACCCTGAGTGAGCTGGGGGCCCTGAGGCTCCTTCCTCAAAGCTATGTCTTTTAAGAGAGTTTACCTTTTTATAAACTGAGCATGTGATGGGTGGGGTCTGGCTAATTCCTGAGATTCCCTCAAGGAATTTTGTGTGTGTGTGTGTCCCAATACAAAGTATTTAGTTTCTTTTTAAAGATATTAATCTTTTCAGCAGCATATTCTCCTTGCCCCCAACTTTAGAGGCACTCTGAAGCCAGCTGCATAGTTTTTATATTTCAGCTCTAGTTTTTTTGTTCCTGTTTCTTATTGTAAATCTAGCTGAAAGCAGCCAGCAGTGTCCTTGCCAAAGCCTGAACATTGGGCTGCCTTGAAATTTCCTCCACCAGATTAACTAGTTTTCCAACTCTAAATTTAGCCTCATACAAAGTGTTAGAACATGGATAAAAAGAAAAGTTACAGGACAAGGATACAGCTCAGCAACACAGTGCCTGCCTGGCAAGCATGAGGTCATGAGTTTGGTTCCTAACACCAAAAAAGAAAAAGTTACCTGCCACAATGGGCCTCTGGTCCATTTCCCAACAGAATCCCTGTTCCTAGCTAAAACCTCTTGAGTCTGGCCTTTATTATCCACATTCTTATCAGCATTTTGATCTTCAGAGTCCTGACCAAAACTGCCAACCAAGCTCTGCTTATAACATTTTAGAGCTTCACTCGCATCAACAAACTCCTCTTACAAACCAGTTCCAAAGCTCTGTACCACATGGTCAGGTACAGTCACAGCAACAACCTCACTCTTGGTATCAATTTTCTGTATTAGTCACCTTTTCATCTAAGACAAAATATCCAACAGCCACAACTTAAAGCAAGAGAATGTGAGGCACTAAACAACTAAAGAGAAGTGGTTGTTCCTCCATTCAGCTGTACATTACAGCCATGTACTCTGCTCAAAAATGAACCACTCCAGAAACCCACAGCAAAAGCAACTGTCTCAGCTATTTTTCTCTCATTTCTGAGACAAAATACCCAACACCCAAAGTTAAGGAAGGATAGCTTTATTTGGCTTACAGTTTGTGGAGGTTTCAGGCCGTAATCAGCTGGCTCAGCACCTTTGGGCATGAAAAGTGAGTTCTGTACCTTTAACGTCCTTTCCATACTTATGAATTCTGCAACCACAATGTTTATTATCCATTGGGAGTGAGTACTAGAGAAATAAGATTCATGCACCTGCAGTTTTAATAATTTATGGATAAATCACCTACAAACACACAGCTGCGAGCTTTGCACAAACGGGGCCTCACAAGCTCAGGACCTAAGAGTGGCTGGTGGCCTCCGAGGGGTTCCTGTGTCCCCTGCAGTCACACACAAGATGCTGAGTCTGTTCTTCCAAAGCACAGTCCTGGCTTTCACTGACCTCATTAATCTCAAATAGTGACACTCACCAACAGATAGAGCCAGTGTGTTAGTAAAAACTTCTTGAAACAAGACAAAGATGAACCAACACCATATCCTTGCCAAGCCCTCCAGGAAATGCAGAAGTTGAACAAATTGTCAAATCTGGACAGCTTTTCCTCAGTGCCTGAGCGACCTCTGGTGGTTTAAACTGTCACTGGCAACTACTCAAAACAACTGCGAAGGGCACAGACAACCAGATGTTCAAGGGCCAGGCTGTGTTCAGGCGAGTGCGGCCTGGGTTCCAACCCCAGCACAGAGACAAAAGAAAACAACAAAAGTAAAATAAAAACGGCATCACCAAGAGGCACCTGGCCCAACTTCACCTTCTGCAAACTCCCTATTACCCTGCATTCAGCTCACTACGGAGTTTGCTTACCTCGAAACCATTTACCAGATGGCTGAATTACATTAGCACTTTTTAATGGAAGGGGAATGATTTTCCCCACGCGTTTCTATTTCCAATTAACAAGCATCAGCAAATCCCCAGGCAGGAATGGAAGACCTGGGCACCTCAGGAGCAGGCACCCACCATCTCTCTCTGCAGACTGAAACAGGAGTGTGGGGAAGATGGGACAATGGGCACACCATGTGCCCAGTCTCTAGAGGGCAGCGTAGCCAAAGGCACAGCCATGGTGCAGTCCAGGCTGCTGGGCAGTCACCCCCAGAGGTGCTCACAGCAAAGGAGTATCACGCCGTGGAGCGGGGTAACATGAGCGGATCAGCTGGGGCAAGTGACCGTCCATCCAGCTCAATGCACATCTTGACTCCCTGACCAGGGAAGCCCTGCACACAGGAAGTATTCTTCAGGCTGTGCCACAAGGCACCTCTAGTCTCCAGACCCTCCACGACCCCCACCTGCACACACCTCACCCCATGGTGTCAGCTGAAGGGGAGCTGACCCCATGCAGGGCAACCCCAGGCCCCACACATTTCTGAACATGCTGGCCCTCCCAGGAAGTATCCTCCTGATGTGAGAACAGGCGTGTGGACACAAGATCCCCAGGCCCGGTGCCCAGTACCACCACTCACTGTCTCAATGCTGCTCAGGGCTCCCTCATTTTGCACCCACTCCTGGGCACACCAGTCATAGGGCACAAGGTGCCGGGCACAGCGTCCAGAACCCCCCAGCTGCTCTACAGGACACCTGTGCCCACACACAGCCCCTGCCAGCAGCAGACGTGTCCTCCCGGTCAGTGTCTTCACTGGCATGGAGCACTGCTGGGCTTTACTGCATTTTGGTTTTGATTTGCATTTCCATGGTGACTCAGCATTTCTATTACTAAACATTAAATTCATTCTGGCCAGGCTTCTTGGGAATGAAAGCCTGCTTTCAAATATGATCATAGCAATTAGCAAATCTGTCATCGCTCTTCAAATGCACCATGAAATAAGCATCGTGAATGTATGTGCATGTGCGAGTGTGTGCACGTGTGTATGCACTTGTATGTAAGTGTGCATTTTGTACATGTATGCATGTGTGAGGGTGATGACAACCCGGTTCAGATCCCCACTGTCTCTCAGAGCCACCTCACCCATCTCTGTGACAGACAGCGAGACCCTTCTCAAACAGAAGCCGCATTGAGAGTCCTCTGCCCGAGATCCTCCAAGGCGCAGGTCTCGCTCTGCATGAGGTTCGCAGTCCTCACCTCACCGCGCAGGCCACACGGCCCAGCCGGGTAACCTCACTCTTCCATCCCCCAACTCCCTTCCAGCTGTGCACACTGCCCAGCTCCAGAGGCGTGCACCGTTCCCCCACCTCTGGTCCTTTGTTGCTACTGTCCCCTGACTGTGATGCTCTGCTCCAGGACAGCCCTCACACCCTCAATCCCATTACCGCAGAAAATCAAGCCCTCCCCAAGCCCCAACACCACACTCCAGCTGCAGCTCACCAACACCCCCTCTCCTTTCAGCAAGGCCACCTTGCCCACAGAAGCCTTGGTACTTCCCTTCCCAGCACAAGGGACAAAAACTCATTACCAATAAAGCGTGACCAACATGGACGGGAAGCAGCGCTCCATATTCAAGGACAGACACTCCTGTAGGCTGCAGAATGGCAGCACTCACTTCACAGGATCCGCGATTTCCTGTCCACTAAAAACTTCCTGTATCAGAACTTGGAAGAAATGATTGGTAAGAGAAAACATCTTGGGCGCACACCTGACCATCAGGTGTCGAGAATGACTGACACCTGGCATGGGTGGCACCAACTCAAGATGAGACACACTGTGATCACACCTCTGCAGCACTGAGACTGCGGCTCTGCCACATAGCTGCACTGGTGATGCCTCAGCTGTCCAGGGCCACAGGGCCACAAAGAGAAATCACACAAAGGCAGTGAAAGTTGTATGTTCCAAATCATGCAGCCAAACACAATCTTGGTAGCATTCGTAATGTGGCAGTGATGAAAGAGATTACCTCGATGACAGGTGTGTTTTCCTGGAGCTCACTCGTATGCAAGGCCAGCAGACCGATCACCCGCGCCACCTTGGCCCGTCTGCAAAGAGAAAAAAAGGACACGGGCTCTGAGAATCACATATGTGCACGCAAGACGCAAAGCGGACTGGCCAGGGCGCAGCCCAAGTGCATGGCCGGAGGGGCCCAAGCTCCCCAGCACCAGGGAAGCAAACACCAGCAGCAAGGTCCTGTGATGCCATCTGTGACGCTGACAACACTGCCACTGTTCAATAGGACAACAGAAAATGAAACTGTGACGGGGACTCAGGCAGAGAGAACAAGCACTGGTCACTACCTGTCCCTCTCTGAGTGCAAGGGCATCTGCGTAAAGGTCTCGACGTGTCTGTTAGCAAGACAGTGAGTTTCTGTGCACACAGTGAATACCTAACACCACCACAGTTAAGTCCACCAGGAATACGTGCGCTGCAGAACAGAAAGGTTTACAATAAGACATCTTAGGAATGCTGCTTTTCAAATGGAACTCTAGTTTTATAACACATTCCCTTTGGTATCTGGCAGAAAAGGAAGGTGACAAATTAAGCAAAACTTCAATGTGATTTGAGCAAGTATTTAATGCTGAAAATTAACTTTAATGAGTCAATGAAGAAATGCTGGGTTGACCCGAACCACACTACTGCCCAGTGGGGAGCGCGTGTGTCCCAGTCTGAGCGGTACCTGTCGTTTTCCAGCTTCTCAAGCTGCACCTAGGATATTTCCCGTGACGTTTCCTGTGCCGCACCTGGGAGTGAAGCATGGGAAACACACTGTCCAGGCACTGCTGTGCCGCTTCCACCACCGGCGGTGCAGTGGCCGGTAGGACAGACACGCAAGTACCGCCAGCGGTAGAAGCAGCACAGCAGTGCATGACACAGTCACGTGGATGCCACCAGTGGTTCAAGCCACCTGGCAGTGAAACATACAAATTACAGCCCCATCATGAAGCAATTATTTTGGAAAGGATCTGGTGAGACACTGGACCAAGAACATTTTTAAAAAGCTTCCACTCACCGCTTTGCCACTGCCTGGTTGGTCCTCACTGTCCTCAAGGTGCAGGTGTGTTGAAGGCTTGGTCCCCAGCCCAGGGGCCTCCGGGGACAGCGTGGCACCACCAGGCAGTGAGCAGCTTTCTGGAACTGGGTCACCAGGGCTGCTCCTGATGGGCACAGTGGGAGAGCCGGGCCCTCCTCACTCTCCCTGCCTCCCGCCCCATGAGGTGACCAGGCCTCCACAGGCTCCCACCACAGGACAAAGCACCAGGCCTCCGACACCAGGACTGCAGCTCTCGACGTTTCAAGTGAAGACATCTGGACAGCTGAGGACACGGCCACCGCCCAGCCTTATGGCCACAGTTAGGTTGCATGTGCCTCGGCCTCCACATGTGACAGGGGATGGCCAGGCTGCCACCCAGGTCTCTCCATGGACGCTGTGACCAGGACTCACTAGTGAAGTGAAGATATAAACACAGAGCAGTTCCCTTTGCAATGGGAAGCTCACAACACTCAGGAGACACTGGACTGGGGTTTTTTGTTTGGTTGGTTGGGGGTTTTTTTGTGTGTATCGGGTCCTGACCTAGATCCCCAATCTCCCAAACGAGTGCACAGCGGAGGTTTAAATAAATGAGACAAGTGGTAGGATTTTAGGGCTCCAGGAGGGTCAAAACCCTTCAGCTGAGCTTGAGACTCTGAGGGCTAAGACAAAGACTTCTCTGGACCACCCATTTATTAGGTCTAACAACAAAGGGCGGGGAAACTGAGGAAAGTGCAGGCAACGAGCAGGACCTTGGGAGTCACTTCAAAGACTTCTCCAAGTAGTAAATTATGCCAATTTAGGAGAACCGTCTTATCATCTTATCTCCAGGATGACATGTATGGTAGGAGTGTGACAGCAGGAGTGAGATTCCTTCAACTGCAGTCTCTATTAATTAAGTGTCGGAGCCAAGGTGTCCTCAGCTGTGGCCTTATCTTGCCCTTTGAGGTATCTCTGTCCTCACAGGCCACTGCAGGCCTCAGCCAGGACCAGTGATTCACAGAGCTTCACTTACTATGAATCAGCTCCCATCGCCAGGCAAGGGGCTGAGGCCTAGGACAGGCTCACAGATAAGTATAGAAAGCCAATTAGTTATTTTAAATCCTGCTCAGAGCTGCTTCGTAGTAGTCTCCAATATCTTGGGGGTTTTTTGTTTCTTTCTTTCTTTCTTTCTTTCTTTTTTTCTTTCTTTCTTTTTTGATCTTTTTGAGACAGGGTTTCACTATGCAGTTCAGGCTGGTCTTGAACTAACCCTCCTGGCCTCAGCCTCTTGAGTGCTGGGATTACAGGAATGAGCCACCAGCCCTGCTTTTTCCTTTTTTCTTTTGTCTTGGATCCTTTTTCAATCTATGAAATGAAATACTGGCTACCAGATGTATTCAACCACTATAAAAATGTACTGAAACATACCATAAATATTGCCACAATCACACCCAAAGTAATTTCTATTAGAACACGAGAAAAACTACTTTAAAAACTTCATGCCTTTAAGTTATAAACTATTTAAAGGAACAATAACATTAGTCCTCAGCTTATAACAGAAATCTCCCTGCAGCTGCCCCTCCTGTGTAATACCCTCACCAGACTGCCTCCTCCTCAGAGCCCAGGTTCCCTCAAGCCCCAGCATACCGCACCCCAGAATTATTCCCATCTAGGGGTGACAGCATCCAAGCAGCACTGCTAGACAAAACTCCCCTGGCAGGAGAAGCACTTCACAGCGGCACTGCCCAGTACAGCATCCACCAGAAATGCAGGGGCATAAAACAGGTCTGGTGCAAGTCAGAAACTAAGCATTTAATTTCACTTAGTTTAAATAACCACTGTAATGAGCAGCTGCCTTATCAGAGCACACTAGAGTGTACCCTGACACAATGTTACAAAGAACATTTTAGTGATGTAAAAGAAGTCACACAACATCTACCACTGCAGGACCTTGGGTCTCTCAAATGTCCCCAGAGGCCCACGTGTTAAAGGGGACGTGGCAGAAGCTGTAGGAGGTGGGACCCAGAGGGAGGTCGGTAGGCACTGGGAGGCCTGGCCCCTCCTCTCCTCTTGCTTCCCGGCCACAAAGATGGGCAGCTGACTGCCACGCACCCACCGAGACACGCTGCTGCAGGACCACCTGGCCATGGACTAACATCCCCAAAACTGAGTGCCCCCAAAATCTTTCTGCTTCATACAGTGATCATCGCCAAGTCTTTTGTCACAATAACAGAAAATCAAGTAGTGTAAGTGTCTTCTACCCATTTGTTCTGAGTGTGTGACTCTGCCCTAAGAGAAAAAAAGCAGGCACAAAGATTTAAGCACAAAAATGTTTACCAAAAATATTGCTCCCAAAATTACAATACCACCCAAAAATAGCTCAGCATAAATAAAAATGATCACAGCACACTTCAAAACATTATCTCAAATTAATGACATAATAACAAAAGTGAGGGGAAAAGAAACTTATAAAACTGTATAATGTGATTCTATTTCTATATGCACAACGAACCTGGAAAATGTGGAAGCAGCAGCTTTTCAAGGAGGAAAAGAAACTCACAGTGGAGGACTTGTCAACTATCTTACTATTTATTAGTACTACCTTACTGTTTTCTTTAAGTTAAAATTGTTGAATAACTAAACTTGAGTTTTAGAAATAATTTTCAAAACTACTGGGAAAGGATTAAAAATACCCACCTTGGTGTCAGCAGGGGGCGCCCATGGGAAGGCATGTTTGAACCCTGTTTAACCAGTAAGGATTCCATGGTTTCTTTTTAACAAGTGCACTGCAAACCTTCTCAAAGTACCAACGGCTCAATCATTACCTTGATTCCTACTCTGTAATGCCAGACTTTGCTTTGGGAGGCTAACAGAAGATGCATAAGAATAATACCCCAAAAAAGCATTTTGTGAATTCCTATCATTTCCCAGTCTTCTGCCAGCATGAAGAATAATCACTATCACACTCTACACCACACCCGTAACAATCACACAAGGTAAGTATGACAGCTACACTCCAACATACATTAATCACCCACTACCTACAAACCAGATCCTGTACAAAGCATGCCATATATTTACCTCACTCACAGTTTAATTATTACCAAAATCTGTAAGGTAGTTCATACTACCTCCATTTACAGGTGACATAACTGAGACCCAGAAGACAGATCTGTCTCAAACCTAAACCTACACCATCACCTTGCCCCACACGACTCCCCAGGAAGCAGAGGCCAGAGGCAGGTTCAGTCACCGGGCCACATCTCACTGCAGCCAGAGCTGGCACCTTCCTAACTGCTTCTCCCCGAGGCTGCCGCCTCCATGCAAAGCAAGGGCCCGTCCTCCATCAGAGTCTACAGATTAGAATCCCACAAGATTATAAACCACTCCCGAGGGAAGCTGTGTGCTACAGGCAGGAAAGACTCGTGCGCCTAAAGGAAAGTGGGGCGGAGGATAAATGAAACCCAGGGATCTCATTCATAACAAACACTCGGCAGTGACAGTCACTGAAGTTTCTAGAAGCATCTTAGATAATCCCAGAACAGTATTTATAACATAGGATAATGGTTACTTTTAAATTTTCTTAAGTGTGAAACAGGACACCTCCAGAAATTGCCTATGAATCAGTCATCTTTACTTCAGAATCATTTATAAAAACCACTTAGAACTCTGCTTATGATAAAGTGTAATAATTTCATAAAATCATACAGTATTTTTGAAATATAAATGTTACTTACATATCCCAGTTTGGAGCTATTCGTAAATGCTGGATTAGCAAGTAGAACTAGAACAAAAAGTAAAAATATACATTAAACTCATGAAACACAGAAAGTGATTCCAAAATAACAAATCAGATCTTTATGCAACAAAAATGTGAATTTTTTTGGTTTTTTTGTTTTTTGTCTTCTTGAGACAGGGTCTCACTATGCAAAGTGGCCTTGAGCTCACTTTGTAGCCCAGGCTAGGCTTGAACTTCCAACACTCCTCCTGCCTCAGCCTCCCAAGTGCTGGGATTACAGGCGTGCACTACCACACCCGGCAAAATGTGAATTGTACGCCAAGGAAATAACTTGCAAAGGTGCAAAAAGCACTGGGTAGATGAAGATAACAAAGGAAACTCAGTTTCTCCTACCACTTTACATCCCCCAAAAGTCTAGCCCATCCGACATCCACTAACTAACAAGAAAGTAACTTTCACACCATCTGGAATGCAAAATGAACTTATGCTTTTTCCAGCCAATTCCTAAATGAGCATTCTTTATAGAAAACACTTCCAAATCACAGTAATTCTTTGTTGCTGTAACTTGAAAAGCACTGCCAAACTGCAATGGGTGTGCCAGTGCATGAAGACAATCCAAGGACATTCCCAGGAGGAATAGAAAACAGAAGCCTTAGGGGTGTGACATCTCCCATCAGAGTCACTCCAGAAACCCCACAGAGATCATCTGCCAGGTGAATGCAGTCAAAGATCCCCTACTATAGGTGAGCAGCTCACTACAGTACGAGGTCAACCCCGTGATTTCAAGTTGAAAACTATGCGATGCTCATTAAAAACTAACATAAGATAAAGTATTACCAAAGAAAAACTTCACCTCTCCATCCTACCCAACCGCTTTTAGGCCTATGCATTAAACTGAGGATAATATTAACGGACCTATGGTCGATAAATCACTGTTCACTGTAGTTAAATCTAATGAATAACTTAGTCCTTGTTTTCATCTCCAGAGAAACAGGAAAGGAAAGCACAAAAGGCCTACCAGGGGAGAATTCAGGAGCCTGCTGGCGACCTCCCCGTGAGTGGCCACCGTGCACAAATAGCAGAGGAGATTCAGCTTGGCCCGGGAGGCTGACGCACTCCTCTCAGTGGAGTCGATCTGTGAGCAGACCTGCTGCAGAAAGTCATTCCAGTCTTGGTCCTTGAGAAATAACAACTTCTCGGCTGTAGAGGGAAGAAAGTAGTGAGAGTATGTATGATCTAAAAGAAGATTGCTGAAACGTGTGAGAAATCCAGTGCGGAATACTTGGCCATCAAATGAGGACAAAGAAAATACTAACATCACCACTGTCAAAATCACAGCCAGGAATGGTGGTGCACATCTGCAATCCCAGCATTCTGGGAGGCTGAGGCAAGGGGATTGCAACTACAAGCCAGCCTGGGCAACTTAGTGACCTAGTGAGACTGGTCTTTAATAAATTTTAGCCAGGCATAGCGGTACACATCTGTAATCTCAGCATTTGGGAGGCTGAGGCAGGGGGATCACTGCAAGTTCAAGGCCAGCCTGGGCTATAAAGCGAGTTCAAAGCCAGCCTGAACCACAGAGCAAAACTCTGTCTCTAAAAGACAAAATTAAAAAATGTAAAAATTTTAGAAGGCCTGGGATATAGCCGAGTACAAAGATCCTAGGTTCAACTCCCAACACTGTCAACCAACAATCACTCCCAATAAAGATAATAAGACATTTAATTGCCCTTCTATACTCCTCATCTCTATCTACCCAATGATACTTAACTAATTCAACGGAAAACTGCTCAAAAAAAAAAAGCACACAAAGGACAACTGTCCTACAACCCACACTACACCTAAACGCACAGCTGAACAAAGCTGTAGTTAAGGAAAACATAAATTGTAAAAATAACTCCTTAACTCAAAAGACAAAAAAAAATGAATATAATTTATTGATAATAATCCTCTAGGTTTCCATAAACAATCTTCTTGACACTGAATGCACTAGTATTTTGCTTCATTTTGATCTATGTAGTTTTATTTTCTATCAGTAATTATGTTGACATATATAACCCATTAGCTGATTCATTTAAATCTGAATAGATCTTATTATGAATTTACTTTAAAGATTCTACTCTAGCCACAGGGAAGCATTTTCCACAAATCTACCTTCACAATTTAAAATATAACTTGTTCAGTTAAATAAATCAACACAAGATGTGCAAAAGATTCTGATGTTCACCACCGAAAGGCGTCTATCAGCTGCAGTGATGCGTGGTGATCCTGTAACTGTTTCTGTTTGGGGTGTGTGTCAGGGTGGTGCAGCCATAGACACCTGTTCAAACACCACCCCCACGAGAGTGGACTGTCCAGCCTGGGCGGCGCTCAGCTGCCCTGTACTGCAGTCCTCAGCCCTAGGCACCACACCGGCACCGTCCCTGGCAGCACCCAGCTGGTTCCACAGGGGAGGGCAGGAAAAGACCTTCCTCCCGCTCCCAGGGGATTCACTCAGCTCCTGGGCTCCAGGGCACAGGGACTGGGGACTCAGTGGCCAAGGCCAAGGCGGGTTACAGGGTTTGTGATTTACACAGCACCGCCCTAAGAACGCAACGATGGGGCATAAAACAGGAACTTCCTTATCCCACACAACTCTTCCATTTGCAAATAAATTCTGTGTTTGTACCCACACACCAAGAGGTGCACACTCAACAAGCCCTTCATGACCCTACCTGAATGTGCGGGCAGGTGCAGTATTTTTGAATCAAATTTCATGGGTGGTTGCTTCATTATCTGGGGTTCAAAAATAAAATGAACTTGTGAGTTACCTTTTGAGATGGACATGTTTCCAAACCCGTGCCCTGAATCACATTGCGAAAAAGAACACTGCCATCAGAAAAGAAAAAGAATTCAACAGTGCTACTTCAGAGTAAAACACTTAAATACAGAATATGTATTTCTGAAAATAACTTCTGTCGAGTTGTCCACGTATTCAAGATATTAGTTCTCTATCAAAAGAGTAGCAGGTAAAATTTCTTGCCCACTCTGTGAATTGTCTTTTCACTTGGCTGATCATTTCCTTCGCTGTGTAACAGCTTTTTAACATTTATAGCAGCACAATTCGCACTAACTGAGCTCTGGAAACAGCCTAGATGCCCATCAACAGACGAACAGATAAAGAAAACGTGGTATACGCACATCAAGGAATAGTATCTGGCTGTGTAGAATGCAGAATGCATTAGGATTCACAGTTTCTATCTGCAGCCTCATGCGCTCAGGGGCGGGGCTTGTGGGAGGTGAGTGAATCAGAGGACACTGCGAGCGAAGTGTAATGGTGGGCGTGGCCTGGTAGGGGGCATCCTCTTCCCCAGTGCCTCCTTTCTCTCCCTGCTTCCTGACCGCCAGCACCTAACCATCTTTTCCTCCACCATGTCCCTCTGCTACTGTTTCTTCTTTGAAGCCAGCCAACCATGGACTGAAACATGAGACAAAGCAGAATCACTCCCTCCTCCTTTAAATTGTAGGTGTTGTGTATTGTATCTCAGCAACAAAACAGTGATGAACACAGGTGTCAGCACCAAGAAGTGGGGTCACTCCTGGACTGCTAGCTGACCATGTGATTCAGAAGTCTATGGGCTCCTTCTTCGCAGGAGTTTGGAAAGGTCTGACGATGCTGGTCTGAAAAGCCCTAGAATGCTGTAAGCTGAGCTGGATGGGACATTCTGAGCAAAGCTCAGAACACCAGGATGCTGGCAGAGCTGCAGATGGCAAAGACCAGGCTCATGAGATTTCAGTTGGGAACAAGGACTCTGCTGGCAGCTGGATGCTAGGGCCTATCAATTATGCTCCGGCAGAAAATACACACACTGTGCTCATGTTCTGAGACTAAACCAGGATGCTGAGATTAAGGACAGTGGACCAACTGATCTGGCAGGGGAAATTTCAAGGCAGCCCAGTGCTGAAGCTGTGGGACAGGCACTGCACACTGCTTTTAGTCAGAGTTATGGTGAGAAACAAGAACAAATAAACCATTTATAAAATTTTCAATTTTTCTAGAAAGAAATGGGCTAAAGTGGAGCACAAGAGAGCCTGATTGCTTTAAAGATTAGCATTAAAAAGAATCCAGGGGCTGGGGATATAGCTTGGGGTGGCTTAAGTGCCTGCCTGGCAATCACAAGGTCCTGAGTTTGACTTCCTGTACCAAAAGTAAAATAAAAAGAAGCCAAGTAACCAGGCATGGTGGTGCATAATCCCTGGATTTGGGAGGCTGAAGTACCAAAGTATTAGGATACTAGAAAAAACACCTTGAGGGCATGTGAAGAATCAGCAAAATCTGACCCTTCACAGGCTAAAAGGTATAAACGATTTTGCTTTGAGAAGATAGCTCCAGGGCACCTGAGCTCAAGAATGGCCAGCTTGGGCCGGGGATTTAGCTCAGCGGCATAAGCACCAGCCTTGCAAATGCACAGTCATGAGTTCGATCCCTGGTACCAAAAAAAAAAAAAAACAAGAATGGCCAGCTGGGAAATATTTCCCAGAATTCTGTTCACCATTCTCAGCTATCCAGGCACTTAAGAGGCCTCTGCAGCCAGGATGCAAGACAGCCTGGCTACTACTCAAGCTTGCAGCACTGCAGGGCATCATCCACGTGGTGCTGGTTTCAGATGCATGCAGAATGCACGAGTTGAGGGGTCAGGGAAGCTTCCATCCAAATCTCAGAAGGCCAGGCAGTGTGTATCCCTAAGAGGGCAGTGTGGGAAGCCGTGAGAATGAACCCAAAAATGCAGGAATTGAGAGGGCAGGGTAGGAAGCAGCAGGCAGAGAAGCCATGACAGTTGCCCAAGCCACTTGGAATTCATGTCTCACAACGTGCCTGGGGTGCTAAACAAAGAATTACAGAATTTAACGTTTGCCCTGCTGGGCTATTTAGCATCACTTTGGTCCATTCTTTCCATATCCATATTCCTCTCTTTTAGAATGGAAATGTTTGTCCTGTGCCAGTGTATGTGGGTAGTGTTTAACTTTCTTTTTGATTTTCACAGGATCACAGCTAAGAGTTTGCCTTAGGTCTCAGAGGAAACTTTAGACTTGAATATATCAGCGATGCTGGAACTCTTAGGACTTTGGCAACTTTCAGAGATGGACTAAATGCCTTTTGCACAGAGAGATGTACACGAGCCTTTTGGAAGCCAAGGTGCAGTGTTAAGGTTAATATCTAGATGTCCCCCAAGAACCTCATGTGATCATAAGCAGGGCTTTTGGAAGGTGACTGAACCATGCGGAGCTACAGTTGAATGCGATGTGAGGAGGTGGGGTCTGGCCCCTGCCTGGGACCTGGTAGGGTGTTTCTCCCTTTGCTCTCTGCGTCCTGACTGCTGTGACATGAGTGGCTTTTCCTCTACTGTGCCTCTTTGCTATGCTGTTTCTTCTTCAGAGCCAGCCAACCATAGACTAAAACATGACTACAGCAAACCTTTCCTCCTTTAAGTGTCAGGTATTATGTATCGGCAACAAAAAAATGACTAAGACACTTATGATCCATCAAATACAGCATAATACACAGTTATTCTGTCAGACATCTGCTTTTTTTTTTTTTTTTTTTTTTTGGTACCAGGGATCAAACTCATGACCTCCCATTTGCCAAGCACTCACACTGCTGAGCTAAACCCCCAGCCCAATACATCTGAATTCTTCAGAATTATCTCCATTATAAAAAAAAAAAAAAGCAAGATAATCTTCATGAAATGCTAAGACATAAACCCAGGAATGAAATGTATCCAAGAACCCATTCAGCCCAAACCAAAATAATATTCCACAGTGAGACAAGAGGAATCAGCCACGAATTAGTACAAAAAAGATGTTTTCAAAAAGTAAACAGGACGCTCTCGTGAGGTCTGAGGCTCAGCCTCTGCTGCCCCCGAACCACTGCACCTTGGGGTTGTCGATGATCGGGGTGACCACCAGGTCTGAGTCTGTGTAGATCAGCGCCTTCTTCTGGGACTCCAGTGCTTCCTGGCTCACGTATGCACTGGCGATCTGAAACAGGAACAGAAATTATACTTTGTTTCCGTGACTATAAAGACAGAATGAGTGAGATGCTGAGGACACCACCATAAAAGGTCACGTGTACCCATGTGCTTTCACTGTTACTCAAAATGCTGCCACTGCCTCCAGCAATCCTCACCAAGATCCTAAATGCTATGTGTCCTTATCCTCATTTTACAGGTGGAAAAAGCACAACTCAGGGAAGTAACTGGCTTGCTTGTCTCATGTCAAGCACCTCTTAACACTAACACTGAGAGGACCAGAAAGCAGACTTCCTAAGCCTGATACTCTCAACTGTGATCCAGCCAGTGGGTGCCACTGTCGCCCTCCACAAAACGCTCACCAATCATTTCTGCCTTAGTGACGATTCAATATGAAATTAAAATTACAAAATAAAAATGTTTGGACATAAGTACTGACCTGCTACCAAAATGTTAAACATCAGCACATTTATTAAACCTAGAGTTGGTACATAAGGACAGTGGATAACTATATGTCACCATCAGTTAACTCTCAAGACTTTTATGTATGAACATGTGTGTGTGTGTGCATGTGTGTGCTCTACTTAACTAGAATTTGTATTCCTAATGCTCTGCCCAAGTAGTTCACATTGGGGGAAAAAGGAGGACCTACACATTATAAACTGAAATTTAAATAAGGATTAAAGACCTTAATAAAAGAGAAAATCAAGTCAGTGAAGAAAAGAATGAGGAAAAGATATCTGAGGGATATGGATCCAGGAACAGAAAAGTTAGCTAATAACAGTTCTAGAATCTGAGACAGGCACTGGCAATGTAGACAAAAGAATAAAAATGCACAAGGAATAGGAAAGGATGTTGGAGGGGGACCTAAGTTTAAGAACATGGACTTTCAAGACAGAAAGACCAGAACACTGACATGGCCACTTGTGAATTATGAGATCCTCAGAAATTTAAAGACTGTTTTCTTCATCTTAATAAAGATTCACAGTAACCTTTCAAGATTTGAAGAGTAGGTGCATGACATTTGAAACAACGGCCGGCTTTGCTCAAGAGTGGACAGATGGGATCAGTGAAGATCTTTTAAAAAGCCGCACTGGCTTCTGCCGACAATGGACTGCTGGGAGCCGTGCAGCGGTGAGGCAGCAGGCTGGTGGAGACCAGTCCCGGGGCGGGGGCAGCAGGAGGGACAAGCGACTAGCACAGCTAAGAGGGACACTGCTGCCTTAACAGGGAGGGGGTAAGATCGGTCCACAGAGAAAAGAACGAGCAATCTCCGAAAGAAAGGGGCCAAATTACATGCAGGTGCTATCACTTAGCTAGAAAACCACAATTAATCGACTGAAGAATTACTGGAAACAATACAAGAATTAGTAAAGGATGTCAATTAGAAAATTTCTATGTATAAATTTCCTATGGTAAAGCTGAACAAATGCATTAATAACGAATTATCACAATTTAATATCCCATTCACAATAGTAAAAGATAAACAGATACAATACTTAGGAATACGAGCATTGTAGAGTTGTTTTCTAGTCCTCCCGGCCTGAGGATAAAGGGTACTAGACATGAGCCACAATATGTGATTCAAAATCGTATGAAAATCGTATGACCCCAAATCATATGATCTGACGATATGAGATCAAAATCATATGCAAAAGAATTAACAGTTGTTCCTGTTTGAAAACAAACCTTACTATCAAACCAAAAGTACAAATATGCAAATATAATAACCAGCTTTTGCTTCAGATAGTGTGATGGCTGTGTCTAGATGTCCTCCCAAAGCCTCGTGCAGTCACAGGTGGGGCTTTTCAGAGGTGGCTGGGTCTGGAGCGCGGGTAGCTGGGATTCAGGGCACGTGATTACCACACCAGTCCACTGATGTGATGTGGCACAGCTCCGGGTGTTGATGAGGGCAAGGACCACACCGGGTGAATGCTGCCCCGCTCAGGGTGGAATATAAGGGACCGGAAGAGGCTGCTGCCATCGCATGCTGGTCACTGTGTTCGCTACCACCTGCCTTCCACCTTCCCCACTACAAACTGTATTTTCCTGTCTGTGATGCCCCGCTGCCAAGCCACTCTGCCTTGGAGCCAACCAATTATGGACTGAAACCTCTACAAATTGTGAACTAAATGAACCTTTCCTCCTTTAACTTTAGGTTTATTCTTGTCTCAGCAATAAGAAAAGGTAGTTAAGTGGCAAGTAATGTTTAACTCAATATAAGTACCATTTACAAGTTATACAACATAAACTACCTTACCGCACTTCTATAATTATTGTTCAAGCACTTTCAATAAAACTTACACTTACTCTGCTCTACAATAACCATCTGCTAGAACAACTTCAACATCTACTGCATTTCAGAATTTTTTTTGCTGATTTTCTACTTTGTATACAATCAAAACATTAGCAGAGAAATTATTATAACCCTTTTACACTAAATGTCCATGCATAAATTTCAAATACACGTCCACATTACATTTTAAGGGCTAGGGATTTAGCTCAGCAGCATAAGCGCTTGCTTGGCAAGCGCGAGGTTGTGAGTTCGATCCCCAGTACCAAAAAAAAAAAGCAAGCAAACACATTACATTTTAAAACTGTAATAACTGGGCCAGGGATTTAGCTCAGTGGCGTAAGCACCTGCCTGGCAAGCGCAAGGTCACAAGTTTGATACCCAGCACAAAAAAAAAAACCTGTAATAACTAAAAACTATTACTTTTCTCAAACAGTAAGGAAAATAAAGATAACTTGGAAATACATTAATCAAAAATATTTTTGTATTTAAAGCAACTATAGTTGAAAGAAATTAAAGGAAAGCTAAATAAACAAAGACATCCAATGTTGATGAAAAACAACTTAATACCATTAGATAGCCGCACTATCCTAAACTGGTCTACGGATACTATGCAATCAACATTATACTCCAGCCAGGTTCTTTGCAGAAAATCACAAGTTAATCCTAAGATTCATGTAGAAATGCAAGGGACACTGAAAAGCCAAAACAACCTTAATGAAGAACAAAGGAGGAATCATATTGCAATTTCAAAGTTACAAAAGCTTTATAAGAGGTATGGTAGTCACGGGAGTACACTAGTATCACAAGGAGAGAAGATGCACCAACAGAACTGTTGTAATCAAGGTTTGCAACGAAAACAATTTAATACAAAACACGTAATTTATAGAATTATAATAGTCACCCAGAGTCAAACACAAAAAAGTGCAGGAAATCTGTCCACATACTATAGACCCAAAGAGTCCAGCTGAGGGCCTAGATACCACACCAATGTCCTGCATGAGTCCAGCTGAAGACCTAGAGCCTATGACAATGACTCATGCAAGTCTGTTTCACGGATTTGTGATGGGAAGGCCCAAAGGTCAGTGGTGAAAGCTAGAAAGTCTGCACCAGTGGGATGAAGGATCCATGCCAGCAGGCTGAGGGATCTGCACTGGAGCAAGGAAGCAACACTCAAAATAAGGACCACAGCTCCCCGCAAAAATACCACAGCCATCCTCTGTAACAATGAGGGCCTGAGCTCCTCCAATGATGAGAAGAGCCAAGTTCTTATCAGGAAGCCAGCATTACAAACTTCTTCTGGAGATTGAATGGCACACATCTTCCCCTCCAGAGCCAGGAAGCTCAAGCATGGACCAGAGCTCCCCCACAGTGCAGCCATTCTCAGTGACAATGTGGTCCCGAGATCCTCTTACCATGAGAACAGCCAAGTTCGTATCAGGAAAGCAGCTGAACAAGCTCCTACAGGAGAACTAACAACAACAGGAGAACCAACAACACAACCTCTTCTTCTCCAGTTCTTTTTATGTTGTTGGTGGGCCCTCCACACCCAGCACCACGCTGACTCAGTTCATCTGGGTGTTACAAGTTGACCACCAACTGTTAATCTATCACAAGAACAGAGCCCAGAAAGAAACCCACACATTTACAACCTGCTGCTTTCCCACAAGAGAGGTGAGACAACACAACAGGGAAAGAACAACTGTCCCAGAGCAGCACTGCACAAACTGGAGATCCACACGTAAAACAACAAAGCTGACCCCTACCTCACACCACAGACTAACATGAATACAAACAGACCAAGGCCTAATGTAAGAATGCAAACTACAAAACTGCTGCAGGGAACCACACGCATAAGCCCTTGTGGCCTTGGAGCAGGCAGTGTGGCTTCTTAGGTGAGATACCTGAAGCACAAATACAGACAAACACACAAAAAAAGATAACCTGGACTACCACAAAAGAAAAACTTGTGCTTCAAAAGAGCTCATCACAAAAGACAAGGCCAAGGAGCCAGGAGAGGCTCCTCAGCGTAGCAGCACTTGCCTGGCACACCGAAAGTTGGTCAAAGCCCACCTCCACGAAACGAAGAAGGGAGAAAGTCAAAAGACAGCCACAGAAAAGGAGAAAATATCTACAAATCATCTTTCTAGAGGGCTGGGTGTGGTGGTGCACAGCTGTAACCCTAGCACCTGGGAGGCTGAGAAAGGAAGATTGCTGTGAGTTTAAGGTCAATCTGTACTACCTAGTAAGACTCTGTCTCAAAAACAAAGCAAAAAAAAAACTATCTCTCAAGAACAGATAAAAACCTCTACAACTCCATAACAAGAAGATAAGAACCCATCCATCTCACAGGATTTGAACAGACATTTCTCTAACAGAGACAAATGGCCAGGGATCCCATTAGATTCTCAGCAGCACAGCTATCAGCAGACAGCAAACTGAACCACCAAAAAGATGGACTGTGGCACCCATGAGAACGGCTCCTAGAGGAAGTGAGACAATGCAGTACCAATCCCAATGGCTGGAAGGAGGGAAGGAGCTAAGCAACCATCAGCAGGGGACAGGTAAGGAACACAGGACATCACTCAGCCTTAGGAAGAAGCAATGGCTGCAATTCCAGCACGTGCCCCCAGCACAGCTGGATCTTGAGAACAGAGGCCCACAGACTCAGTGTGGTCTCACCCTGGGATGCCGACGGAGCCCTGGAGTGGGGGTGGTAATGGCAGCATGACACTAATGTGCTCACTGCCACTGAACTGTGCACTGGAAATGGCTACAGTAGTTGAATTTCATGTAATATGGTGGTACCTCAGTTCACGAGTGCTTTTGTTTTTGAACAATCTGGTTCACAGACAGAAGTACCTGGCAAAGTTTTGTTTCTGTTTGCGAACTCTGATGCACAGTGATGAATGCAACCACAGCCCCTTTCCCGCCTGAACACAAAGCCCTCTTTTCCAGAATCATGGAGCGAATTCATGAACCAAGGTGTCGCTGCATATATTCTGGCACAATTTTTGGGGTGTGTGTGATGCTCAGGCTGGAACCCAGGCCTTGGACGCACTGAGTAAGAGCTCTAGCACTGACCCACACCGGTGGCGCCTGCATACTGCAGTTTAAAATGGTCACGACATGGTTGGAACTCATGTCTCGCTGTGAAGTGGCTTGAGCACCAGCGGTACACACATGACTGTCCTATCCAGACTTTTATTAATTTTATTTGTAAAAAGATCAATACAAGTGATTAGATCTATTTGTACCACCGGGGTCCAAACTGCCCAGTAAGACAGTCATTTGTATACCACGATGTATTAGAAAAAGACAAATGACAACTGTTGGTGAGGATAAATAAATCAGCACCCTGAACACCACTGGTGAGAATGCAAAGTGGAGCAGGGGCGCCGAGAAGCGGTTTGCAGTTCCGCAAGTCAGTGCGATCTGACCCAGCAAGGGCACCCCTAAGTACACACACCCCACAGAGGTAAAAACAGGCCTCACACAAACGTGCACACAGCTGTTCATGACAGCATTTTTAGCACAGCTAAATGGTGCACAAACCCCAACGTCTGTCGGCTGGTGAATGAACGCAAAAAAGATGCATAATATACAGTATTATTTGGGTAAGAAGGAATGCAGTACTAACAATGCATGCTACAACTTGGGTGAATCTGAGAAACATTCTGTTAAATTAAAAAGCCAGTAACAAAAGACTACACACCGGGTGGTTCCACTTGTCTAAACTGTCTACAACAGGGAAGCAGACTGATGGTTGCTCCAGCAAGGGTGCAAAGAACCGCACAGTGGGGTGATGGCTGCGGGTTCAGAGCTTCTACAGGACCAAGGTGCTCTCCCTTGCCTGGGGTGCACAGCTGTGTGTCTCTGAATAGAGCAAAGGGGCCCAGCGCACACTCCACATGGGTGAACTGTAGCTCCTGTCAATTGTATCTCAAGGAAGCTGTAAATAAAAAAAAAACTTTGAGGTGACTACAAGGGATCTAATTTCCAGTCCTCACTAGGAACCCAATGATGAACAGGGAAGACACCTGTATCGTAAATCTTGCAATTGTGAACACAGTCCATAGCTCAACTTGCAATGATGACCTAGGTGAGCCTCTGTATCTCACATAGAAAACAATTCCATGGCCACCCACCCTGGCCGAGGGAGAGGTCTGCTGCGGTGAAGTCGGGGTCCCGTCCTGTCCAGGGCTCAGTCCCAAAGCAATGCTGTTCCTTGTTGTAGGACGAGAACTGGGAAATAACCACACGACATTATTCGGATTTCAGAAACTTTATCCTCTGCGTACCAGCTCTGAAAAAACACATACTATGAAACATGGCAGAATGGGATCATCATATACAACCTCATTATACAGGGAAGTTTCGGCTCTAATTCGTGTGTTGAGATAGCACTATAATCTCTGGAACTGCTTTTGAAATAACTTCCTGACTCATTTATTACTTCTTTTATTCAGTCTTCTATGACATATATTTTCTTTTTTAACTAGAAATCTTAATATACTGATTTTATTATTTTTAAGTATCTCCTGGTATAGGCAAGATTAATGTAATAAAATATAAAATACAAAGGATGGAAAACATTCATAGTTTTATTTCAAGATACATATGAAATGGGAAATTACATTCGTGCCTATTTTAGACAAGTTATAATCTGTATCTGTTTTTAGTAACTCATCCTGCACATATAAATGTCTGCTATAATCTGCGGACCTCTACACTACTCCTTGGCCTCTCATTGAGTTTTCACATTTTAAAAATCCTCCCAGGAGGTGTGGTGGTGCACATCTATAATCCCAGCCCTCTGAGAGGCTGAGGCAAAAAATAAACCACAAGTTCAAGTCCCGCCTGGGCAACTTAGTGAGATCCTGTCTCAAAATTAAAAAAAAAAAAAAAAGAGCTGGGTATGTTCCTCAATCCCCCATACCACCAGAATCATCATCATCATATTTCTTATTAGATAATTAAAAGTCGTTCTAATCATTATCCTAATTCTCTAAGGTTAGCATTTTTACCTTTTACTTTTTCATTCACTAACCAAGTACCTACGTAGCATACAGTAACCTACACCAGTGGTGACGTGACAGTCCTGAAATTTTCATTTCTATTTAAAGTACAAAATGAAAAGGATTCAACCCTTACAAGTAGGGGAAAATAAGTAATTTTTAAATGCACAGCAGAATCTAGAGTCCACTGGCCAGCATGTAGCTGTAATTTTGAAAACGGAGTGAACGTGTCAGTGGCAGCAAGGCCCCGTCCTCCTGCTCTAGGTGCCGGGTGCCCCAGGACTGCAGGTGGCTGAAGAGGACCTCACTTTTCTCTCTCGTTGCTTCCCACACCGTTCTGGATGTGACCCCCATACCTGAGGAGAAACAGCGACTCGTTCAGCTGAACCCCAGCAGAGCTCTTGGGCGGCAAGTCACCTGGATTTTCTGCAACGGAAAGGAACGTATCATCCACAAAGGGACAGGGTCATCATGAGCAGGGCCTACACATGGACACGGATTTGCGAGGAAAGCCCACTTCCAAGTCAGGCGAGGCCGGACGCCCCCCCAGCAGTCCCCGCACTCACCGAGCTTGATGGTGGAGCTGGGATCCTCAGGTTGCTCTGGCCCTATGGTGCAGCCTCCCGGAGGATGCTGCGAGGGCTCCTCGTTTTCACGGGGCCTGGAATCTTCCATCATGCTGGGGCTGCTGCACAGGAGAGAGCCAGCACACCCAGACTCACTTCAGAGCTCAACAACAGGTTGAAAAGGCAACTAAACCACGCATGACACTTGGCAAGTCATGGAGTTGGAAGAGCAGTACTCGCCATCAGGAATTCATTCTCTGACCCGAGAGCTGAGACCCCAGAACATGAGATGAACCCCCTGGACCGGCTCTTCTCTCTCCTTCTCCCTTCCTCCACCCCTATTCAGCCATGTCTAACTTGCTCGGTGTGTTGGGGTGAGATGATTTCATACTAAAACCAAAGATCACTGGGCAGGACGGGCTAAGCGAGCCCTGCAGCCTTAGGCCTCCTACCTTACCACAGTGCAGCCAGACAGAAAGCCCAGGCCTCGGCCTCGCAAGACCCAGGCAGACAGCAACTCACTTCCACCTTTTTCCTCCCAGTTACAACACCAGGAAGGAGAAATGCAGCCAAGGACACTGGCTCGTAACATTTCTATAGGAAGCCCTGAGCCAGCGAGAGTCACAAGGCCACCAGCCTGGTAGGGAAAAGGACACAGGCACCTGGGAGGCCGCAAGCAGCTGCGCCTGAAGAGGGCTGAGGACCAGAGGCCAGACGGCTGGCTGAAAAGCACAGCTGCTCAGATGAGCGAAACCAACACTGAGCTCGTTAACTTTAACTAAAGCAGTGTTAGATTACGACTTCAAAGCACAGAAATGCAGGCCAGCGACGCTGCGTTACCCAAAGGTAACAGGCACATGAGCGTGAGAACCACACCCAGGCAGGCGACAGCTTGCACACCTGATGGGGGAATCCTCCACGCCTGGCTCATTGGCGTCCGTCATGAAGGCGTCCTTCCAGAAAGGGTGCTGCAGCACGCTGCTCCACGTTAGCCTTCGTAGAAACAGAGCGTTACAACCCTCACCTGACCCAGATTCACCCCTGAGAACTCCCACGGGACATTCACAGACACGCAGCAGCCCATTTTATAATTTAGGACATTGCCATCATCACAGTGAGGCTGATGAAAAGAAAACTGTTTAAATTTTCCAACCAGTTCATGAAGGGCACCCATAAACAATCTGAAATTGTAATGCAAATATGTCGTGCATTATCACCCTTCCACTGACATTCTTTACGTTCCGAGGCGTGACTACTGCAGTTGGGCCGGGAATATAGCTCAGCGGTCTAAGCGCCTGCCTGACAAGTGCAAGGTCCTGAGTTTGATTCCCAGTACCGAAAGGAAAAAAGAAAGACAGACAGACTGACAGACTACTGCAGTCCCCTGGCTGTGTGGCATGTTTCAGTTTAGGACCTCACTCACTCAGAAGCACACCAGAGCCGCATCTTGTCAACTGAGAAGCCGCCACCACCCAGGCATCAGAACAGCCGAACCGGCAGCTTCACTGCCACCCACACAGCTCGGCTGAATCTAACTGCACACTCACTCTCAGAGAAGCAAGTCTTACTAACAGCTGCGCCTCTCTCATACTTGCTAGGTTAGGCCAAGGTAAGCCCACCTGACACTTAGAGAAAAAAATGTGTTTGATTAATTATTCAAAGTATCTGTACTGGAAAGAAATGGATCAAAAGTAAAACACAAACGTTAATTTAAAAATGTGTGACCACATGACATGCCTTCTACACACGGGCTCCTGTAATCTGTGCACCTGTAACCCAGCACTCTGGGAGGCTGAGGCAGGATTAAAGTCCTATCCCAGCCTGAGCAAGTCGGTGACTTAGCAAGACGCTGCTTCAAAACAAAAAGGGCCTGGGAGGAAGGGAACAGGATTCCAGCATCTGCTCGCACCGAGAGGCGGCCTGGCCCGTACCTCTTCCGAGGATCTTTCTGAAGCAAGCCATCAAGCAAGTTAACGAAATCTGCAGATGCTTCTGGACATGAAGAATCTGTATGTGAAGGAATTTCCAAGAAAAAAGAAAAAAGACGGTGAGACACCACTTTAACACCCCCCTCAGTGCTAAGGTAGCAATCAGTCTGTGAGCCCAGGCCCTGGCAGCCAGCGCGGACGCCAGGGACAACGGTACAACTTGTTTGTGAGGCGCCCGCGCAGGGGCACCAGGGAGTCCTCTAGACGGCTCAGAAGAACTACACTCTGGACTCCTCCTCCTGACACCCCGTGAGGATCGCCCCAGCCACTCACCCTTCACCTTAGCTATGCCTCGTTCTCTGGGAAATCCCAACATTTGCATTTTTTCTTTGTGGCACTGGGAACTGTACACAGGGCCTTTGTCCTGAGCCACATCCACAGGCCCCTGCCTTCTCCCCGCTCCCCTCCTTCTCCTGCTCCTCCTCCTCCTCCTTCGAGACAGGGTCTAGCTAAATTGGCCAGGGTAGGATCAAACTTGTGCTCCTCCTGCCTCAGCCTTCCAGAGTGCCAAGATCACAGCTGTACACCAACACGTCTGGCCAACTCTGCTTTTACACCGCCCAGGATGAGATTCCTTGCTGAAGACTTTTAACAGGGAAATGATAAACCCTGAACTTTACAAATGTGCTGACTCCCTTGATCTCGTAACATTTTGTCTTTTTAGGCTAGATGGTTAAGTACCACAGCCAGTTCATCAGTCCACAGAGAGGAGGCCACGAGAACCAGGACCTGAGAGGGCCAGGGGAGGTGGACAGCTGCGGGCACAGGTGGAGGACAGCAGGGTCCCCAGGAAATGACTGCGCGTGGGCTGTGAGTCAGACGGCACCTGGGCCTCACCACCTTCAACTTCAAATTTCTCCTCCCTACAGAACAGCCTTCAACTCACAGCAGAATTCATACAGCAAAAAATTCAGCTTCTGTTTTAAGAAACAGACTTTCAAAGTACTAAGGTTTTCATTACCATGGATAATTCTAAAAACACTGAAAGTAGTCTGCATGAATCTTCCATTCCTCACTTCTTAAAACTTCTTCTTTCAAACACAGCAAGCATAAATTTTTGTAGAATTGTTTTCATCTAGAGGTCTTAACTTCCCAATAATGTACCTCAAAATATTAACCTACATTCACGTCATTTGTTTTTTCTTTTCTTTCCTTAAAGTCATTGTTAAAGGAAGACTGTTATGTGAGCCATGATTTGTACGATTAAAATAGGACGACTATGTCTAATTTAAAGGTTTTTAGAAGATGTCAGGGTAGCATTCTGCTTCATCAAGATGAGCACTGAGAAAGATCTCATTTGTTCCTCCTGAAACACCACACAGAAATAACTACATGTGGTATGAACACAAATTAGGTAAACGGTAAATTAAAAAATACAAATACATATGGGCTTGAGCTTTCTAAACCTCTACACCAGGCCTCTGATGATACAGAAGCACAAGTTAATTCATGTTTTTAAATGAAAGAAAACATTAGTTCTTTGCTTTCAATTTCAGTATCAGAAAAACGGCAAGAAAAAACTATCAACTTGGGACTAAACATAAAATAGAACATTTAGAGGTTATGAATCATTAAAACAGATCTTGAGTCAAGTGCAGCTTCACAGTCAGTGTAGGATGTACATGAACTCATCACAAGGACGATCACCTTTTGGAACAGGTGGCAGCAGATCTTCGTGTAAAATCTTCTCAACTAATTCTGGAACGTTTTCAGAGAAGAATGGAGGTTTTCCTGAAATCACATTGACTTGTAAAATTAGTGTACTGTCACCAATGTTTCTGAACTTAGCTACAGATATTTAAGAATTATATAATTTACAGGAAAAAGCAGTCACTGATTATTGAATGCCTAATAGATACACCAGGCACAGTCTATATTTTTCTTTTGTATTTCTCTATTTCAAAATTTCTTACCCTAATTGACACACAAACTCACTCACCGCACATGACCCCTGCCATAATCCAAGGCTTCATGTGCTACTTGGCACATTCAAATAATTTAAACATGATGACTTTCTGAAGAATTTCTATTAATAACAGTTTTTAATAGCTGGACACATTTCAAAATTCCAGGTATTAAGAAATATTATCTACCGCCAAAAACTTCTTGAAGATCTGCACATACTTCTACATCAAGCAATTTAGCCAGCACTGGTATACATGAAAATTTAGTAAAACTAGATTTTTGACATAAGTTAAATATTTGTAAACTACAGGTGTAAACTTTTTGACATTATTCTTTGTTTCAGCTAGCTTTGCTCTTACACCGAAGCAGAAGGGAATACCTGAAAACATTTCGTACAGCAGGCAGCCCAATGACCAGAGGTCAGTGGTAATGGAGAAGTCAGCACCCCTCATGACTTCTGGTGCCATATATACAGGAGACCCTAAGTTAAAGTGCAAAGAACAACTGTTAGGATCTGTATCATACTCCACAGACCTACTGGGAAAAGACCTGGGGAGGTAAACAAAGACTGAAGGAAAATGTACACATGAATAAAACCTCACATGCTGCTGCAAGCCTTATGCACCCATAGGTGGGGCTTTTTGGAGATGGCTGGATCTAGGGTATGTAATGCAGGATTAAGGGTGTGTGGTACTAGAGTAGATCCACTGATTGGTTTAGCAGAGTTTCTGGGTCTGGATAATGAAGAGGTCCATCCTGGGTGTGGGTGACACCATCCCATACACTTATAGCCTGGACGGGAGAGAAGTCCACAGAAATCAGGTCCTTCTTCCCAACTGCCTGATAACTCCCCACCACCCAGTGAGATCGCTAGCTCCACAAAGTGAGCAGGCCCCATGGCCAGGAAACAGAACTGCACCAGTGAACCTCCCTGCAAGCCACACCTCCAGGGCCTGTGACAGCGGGACCAGCAGCCCACGTGCCTCCCAGACACTTGCTCAGCACACACTGTTGAGGCCTGGCTGGCTGCTCGAGGAGCTGGAGGCCCTGGGATGCCCAGGCTCCTGCCTGTCCCTTCTCAGCGGCCACTGCAATGGGTGCTGAAGGCGAGTGCTGATCTCTCCTCCCCGCCAGGAACCGAGCTTGGGGAGGGTGGGAGTCCTGCCTGTCTGCTCCCAGCCAAGTTCCCAGCACACAACAGCTGCGTTAGTAAATGAATGTGGAAATAGCACCCGCAGGCTCTAATGATCAAAGGAACATGAAGCTTTTCCATTCTCAGTCACACAGGGAAAGACAAACACCAAAACAATCGTACGACTGCCTGGTAAGCTCAGGGGTAGATTGACATGCAGAAGCAGAAAGAGTTCCTAGGTATTTGGTCCAATAAAACCCGGCCCACGGGTGCTGCCCTCACTAGCAGTGCCCTTTCCACAGCTGCTCCCCAGCTTCCCTAGGTGTCCTAGGGCTTCAATGGCCCAGGGACTCAGGGACCAGTACAGGGAACTCAAGGAGGGAAGATCTTTACCACTTCCACCAAAGGCCTAAGGAACAACCCAGCAGGACCCTCCTCAGAAAGGCACTGTTCCTACTTTTACAGTTTACATTCACGTCGCAGCCCCAACGCTCACTCAAACCACCCACAAGAGGGCGCCCCTGGCCCCGCCCCGCGAGCAGGCGATCCCCATCACGGATGCTCAACTTGCACTACCAAGCCATGAGTGCAGTGGCAGCAGCAAACCGTTCAGAGCTTGCAGTGATAACCAAGGGCCCACTGCAGCACACGCCGGGCCACGGGTTCGCCACTGCTGCTCCCTGAGCGCCTGGCAGCATGCTCAAGAGCATCTGGCTCTTAACGGGCACAGGGCAGGACACGGGCTGCAGCAGAGGCTTCCCACATCCAGCAGCACCGGGCAGCACGGAGCTACGCCTGTGCTGACTTCTGACCACCGTGACTTTTGGCACAGTACCAGGGTGACAAGCAGACGGTCAGCGTCATCTCTGACAGGTAAGGGATGGTGACCTGAGCTCGCTGGTCCACATACCTTTGACTCTGTTTTTCATGTTCATTACGCTTTCGCCACTGTCTCCGCCTCCTTCCTCTTCTACCACCAAAGTGAAGAACTCCTTCAGATTCTCACCTTCTACTTTCGCCAGGCAAAAATTGTTAAACTTCAGTCTCCCAGGCCCTTCCAAGAGTATCTGTGAAGATTCAGACACAAACGTTTTCAGAGACGAGTTTGGTTTAGTTCACACATCTGCCACAAATCCCTTAAAGGCCTCTGGAGGAGAAGCAAGTGGAGCCGGGCATGGCAGCACACGCCTGCAATCCCAGCCCTTGGGAGGCTGAGGCAGAAGGTTCGCCATGAGTCCCAGCCTGAGCTACACAGTGAGCTCAAGGCCAGTCTGCACTACATAGAGAGACCAGCCTCAAAAACAAAAAAAAGGCAAATGAAAAATTACATTTCAATAACAATCAACACAGGAAACCTCAGAGCTCAGGAGAGAGAGACCATGTGCAGTCCTCAGCCCTCTGCAAGCTCAGGCTCCACAGCCGGACTCAGCCAAGGGCGGCTCAGACAGATCTGAGACGGCATCTCCTGCAGTGAGCGTGTGCCCCCTATTCCACATTCCTCAGCCACGCAGCGTACCCACCACCTGCATCAGGGACGCCGCAGAGCCGCAGTGGCTCACGGCACACAGGGAAGGCTAGAGGCAAACCCCACACCATGCTCGACGCCTCGGGCTGACAGGGCGGCAGGGTCTGCACTCGAAACCCTCAGGGACAGCCCAGCAAGGACTGAGACCCAGCAGCTGGGCCAGCGCCTGACCACAAGAACAACACCAAGGGGCTGTGGCTATCCTGAGGCAGCGCGGCCTGGCTGCTCCACACTGGACCCTGGAGAGAATGAGGAGTTCCTCACCTCAGACCCTTCCTGCTGTTTATAAAAATGGAGAAAGCACTACTTAACTCCTCAGCAGGGGCTGCGGTCACACAGGCAAGAGACACCAAACCATGACCCGCATATGACAGAGGCCAAGACTGTCAGCACTGTTTGTGATCAGGAGTCATCTGCTGGCTGTTGGAATGTGCTGGAAGCACATGGCTGTGGTGTCTCGATGAGTCAGGAGGGTCCTTCTGTGTGTGACACTAACCCTCACCTTCCAGGCACCAGCACGTGCTAGGGGAGTCTGCTGACTGGGCATTGGAATCCCCTTGGACGTGACAGGGACCGGTCTGCCAGGCACTGCTGGGGGCTTCTACTGCGGCAATTTGCATTTCCCACAAGCCCTGGGCAGCATTGCAGTTGTGAGGACCCCCCCCCACACACACAAGCCCAACAGTCTCTGTCCTGATCGTTTGACCCACTATGCATGACACTAGCTACCAGCAGCTCTTACACCATGGGCGCTGGTGTGGGTACAGAAAGCAATGTGACCCACCCTCTGCCAGAACTTGTTCCACAGCAGGGGTCCCAGCACTCTAGCTCGTGAAATCACAGCATTTGACAAAGCCCACGAGCAACTTTACAGCTACCAGCAAACCACGGCCCAAGCCAAACGCCAGCCACGGCTGCTTTTCCACAGCTGTGAAGTTCAGGAGCTCTGCACTCTGCACCACGGCTGAACAGAAAGCAAGGGTCAGTGTGGACCTTCAAAACTTGTAAGAACTTCACATGTCAGGTCCGCACGAGGCCAACACAGCAGGCTTCACCACACATGTGTGGATGCACGCTGGGCCGGGGTCATCAGCCTCACCAAAACACTGCTGATTCGAAGCACCAGGAATCACACACACATCACAGAGAACATCATTTGCAAACTGAAATAGGATGTGCACGCGAGACAAGAGCCCAGAGTGCTGCAGACTGCACCGTGGAGAAGTGATAATCAGCCCGCTCACAGGAGGAGGGACTTCACTCCCTAAAGTCACAATGGAGGCAGTGGCAATGCAGCACAGTGCCACATACACCCTTTCATTTAAAACAGACTGAGCCTGGGATGCAGGTCAGTGTCAGAGTACTTACCTGGCATTAACGCGCACACACACACACACACACACACACACACACAACAGTACACCTCTGAGACCTAGCAGTTAAAGGAGCCACGATCCACACATTACCTTCCTGGGAGAAATATCGCAGAAGAGAATGCCGAGTTTGTGAAGGTGACACAACCCAGAGATCAGGTCAACCCCGAATTCTCTCACGACATCTTCTGGGAGGTTTTCATCCTGGGCAATCACCGTCTCTAGAGAACCACCTGCAAAGAGGTGATTAAGATTACACACTTGAACCTACTCGTGTCACAGCTGAGGGCTGAGGCTGGCTGATATGAGCCCTGCCAGCGTGGCACAGGAAACTCATGTGCACAGGCATAGAGGGCAGGACACAGCCAGTGCCCGCTCCACCCGAAAGAGGGTACCTGGTGAGCAGGAGGAGGGTTCAGTCACCCCAGGCCCCCAGGAAGTGAGGCACTGCAGCAGTCAGGATTGTGTTCTACCCAAACTGCTCACAGTGCTCAGACCAGCGTGCACACCTCAGAGGAGACGGCGCCCTCACAAGAGACGACCCAGCCCTCACTCGCCACCCAGGGCAGAAAGGCCACAGGCAGGCCCGGCTCCACCAAGAGGGCCGGAAGGGCTTTAAAGATCAAAGTGACAAACTCAGCCTAATTTCAGCTGGCTCGTGGACGTTTAATCAGAACCATGATGGTAGAAGGAAGAAGTACTTAGTGTTCTGTCTGCTCTGGTGGGTGAGGAATCATCTAAACACAGGCATAATACACACTATTGCACCTGGCCCTTGTCAGAAACCACAGCTATCACACAAGTCAAACCAGGGGCCCCCAGGTCTGCAAGGAGGACCCGGACCTGCTCCCCTCCCACTGATTCCAAAGACAAGGTGCAAACCAGTCATAAAGCCAAACAACTTTTTTTATCATTTAGGTTTGATCATTTGAAATGCCAACAGGTGAAATACAGCAAATAATCAAACACATCCCTAGATTAGGATCCTTCATTATTACTCAATATATAAATAGAAATACACCAAGGGTGATACTCATTACAAGGATTGTTTCTGTTAAGTCTGTAAGATGTTGAGACTGAAAGCCCAGATATTATCTAGAGACTTGATCACCTTCCCCAGTGCATGCAGTCCTAGAAAACTGCATACAACAACTGTGACCTGTCCCTCCCATCCTGCGAGCTGGTGGGATGTGTTGTTCATCTTTGTCCTTTCACATATTAGGCTTTCATAAAGTACAAATACCCTTACACAGAAAGAAAGAATGTTTTATAAATTCATTATCTAAATAACACCAGCTAGACTGAGATGTTTCTTTTTATTTATGAGGAAACTTATTTGACAAATTAATTACATTATTTCCTAAATTGTTATGTGTTTTAGTAACATACCAAAGTCCACTCCAAATTGAATTCTATATAATTCTTCCTTTTACAAAACATCCTACTTTACCTTTCTCCAATACCGATTAAGCAACAGATTTTGAAGTCAACATAGTGAATAATATCAGTACTATTTACAGTTGCAATAAAAAATTAAAGGAAAGTTTACACCCTCTGTCAGTGACAGCAAATCTTTTAGAGACTGAGTACTCACATCGCAACCCAAATCCCACTTATTTATCCCAAAGTGCTGCAATAATTAAACCTGAACACTGAGGCTTTAGTTCAGAACAAACAGCTATCACCCGAGGCTCGGCTGCTGGGGCGACCAGGTTCGAGGGCCCACAGGGAGCTCTGGGTGCTGCTGCAGCACGTGTGCCACAGGTCCCCACCACAGCCCTCCATCTCCCCACACTGCCCACACACTCACCTGTGCAGAGCTCCACCACCAGCCAGAGGTGGTTGCTGGTCTCATACCATTCATGAAAAGCTACAATATTCTTGTGTTTAATTTCGTGGGTGAGACGGACCTGTAAAAACACACAGCATGCACTCTCAGAAATAATGTGTCTTTTCTTAAACCCAAGCATCTATGTCAGAACTACCTAAACATGCAACTGAGAAATGGGTAAGAAACTGTATTTATAGATATAAGAAATGATGGTTATGGAGGCTGATCGCACGGGAAAACACTAACAACATACAATCATACGACATGTGTTTGGGCTGGAGGTACAGCTCTGGGGTAGAGGACCTGCTTAGCATGCACAAGGCCCTGGGTTCAAACACATTTGTATAAATATGAACTGTTTCTAGTAAATGCTCAGGAGGTACTCACTGAAACAGCTGCTATTAATGATGAAACTACAGGTGCTCCTGATTTATGGCATAGTTACACCCATAAAACAAATAGCAGGCTGAACATATGTAGCTGCCAGGCTGGGCAACTTAGTGACACAGCCAGACACCATCTCAAAAAGATAAAGCTGTGTGGTGGCGCATGCCTGAGACCCCAGACTCAGGAGGCTGAGGCAAGAGGATCGCTAGAGTTCGAAGCCAGCCTAGGCAACATAGTGAGTCCAAGTCCAGCCTGGACAACATAGTAAGACCCTGTCTCAAAACATATGTATACATATTTAAAAACACCTAACCTGCCAAGCATCATGACCTAGCTTACCTTAAACATATCTGGAACCCAAAGCCCTGGTCTGTTTTGTTTTTGGCTTGTTACTGAATCCCAGTTCTCCATGCTGGCTTACAGCCCCAGCCCCGAGCCAGACTCAGGGACAGAACTACAGCAGGAAGTGACACAGGCTATTACCAACGTGAGCACAGGTAGAGACCGCCTTCAAAGTAGCAGGTATCACCTGCAGGTTCAGACCTAGCCCGTGACACCAGCATCACCTCCCAAGTGCAACAGATGGGAGTGGGGCAGAGGCCCCAGGAGCAGCCGCAGAGCCCCAGCCGTGTGGCCCCCGGCAGTGCCAAGGCTGTGCGCCTGGGCTGCTGAGAAGGTGTGGGGCTGGAAGGGGAGCTCAGGAAGCTGCACCCAGGACACGCCGGGTGGGAGCTGTGGCGCCCAGGGAGACCTGACCTGAGGGGAGCTGAGCCGACCGTAAGGGGCTCAGAAACACGGGTGGCACTAACATTACTGCAGAGGTCACAAACTTGCTGCCTGAGAGACCAGGGACAGAACCCCGGGCCTCTGCGCTGAGCAACATCCTCAGCCCCTTTTTTCATTTTTTATTTTGAAACAGGGTCTTACTAAGCTGCCAGGGCTGGGCTCAAATTTATGCTCCTCCTGCCTCAGCCTCCCAGAGTGCTAGGTTATAGGCTCACACAACTGCACCCTACTACATCACACAGGTCTCTCCATGGATTGTCACAGCAAATCCTCTGGCCTAGGTGAGGACTCCTACTTTCCCTCTGGAAGGATGAAGCTCTGGATTTTCCTCTTGGGTCTGTTCCGGATCACAGTCCCTTAGACCCCCACACTGGACAGCACCTGCCATTCGGGTTCCCGGCACCCTCGCCCCAGAAGAGCAGCACCTGCGCCTGAGCCTGGTGCCACAGGAAAGCATCCCCAGCCTGCAGCCTCCGCACTCCCCAGAGGCTCCACACAGCCTTGAGAACGGGCCTGGTACTCCCCGTGCCCGATGCTGTTTGAAAGCTAGGCATGGCCCTAGCGGCACAAGCGGGACAGTGACACAGCTACTCCGAGCTAAGCACTCACCCAGCATCCTTCTGGAAAACCTCATATGCATACTCCAGGGTCCAAGCAGACTTCTAGCAGTTTCCCTTGCACCCAAAACATCCTTCGGTGGACGAATGCCTGGGCCCACCTATCACTTACCCAGCTGGCAGTGCGGGACACAGAGGGGCGCTCGATGCTTCCTGAAAATGTCTCAGGTGACACAGACCTGCTGAGACTTCTGTCTACCACCACCTCTGCCCTGGTCCTGATAGCTGTCAGTCCCCAAGGAGGGATACACTCCACTCACCCAGTTGGTTATCTCGGGCCTCTTGCATTTTTCGGTACAAAGAATGGCCACGAAGTTGATCGTGCCCTTCCGTCGCCCCTTGTAGACGACAGTCTTGCTTCCTCTGCCGATCTCCTCGTACAGGATAAAGTTTTCCATCTAGGACCAGCCACCACACATGACCAAACGGCTCTACAGGTAAACAGAGGCACAGGAAATCAGCTCCGCCATCCGTGAGCATAAACTGCTTAGCCCAGGATACTTCAAAGCTAAATAAACCTAAAAATGCTATGAACCCATAAAACCCACCCACCAGTGCTAGATACACGTATCATTTTTATAAATAAAACTAAAAAAAATAAATAAAAGAAGCAATGTTCAACTTCCTACCAACAAGATCTTAAACTGAAAACAGCTATTTTGACAAGTAACGAACTCAGACAATGAATGCAACCATCTCTACTTTGCTATCTTTCTTGATTTCTCTTCCACGATGGAAATCTGGCACAACAGAAAGTGCACTGACTATGGAAATCAGTGTGGAGATTTCTCAAAAAACTAGGACCAGAGGTTGCATTTGACTCAGCTACTCCCCTTTGGGGTATCTTTCCAGGAGAATTTAAAATATCATACCACAACAATATATGTGCACCCATGTTTATGGCAGCACAATTTGTAATAGCTAAATCTTGGAAACAACCCAAATGCCCATGTCTGAGGAATGGATAAAAAAGACACGGTCTTTTTATACAATGGAGTACTACTCGGCTATAAAAAAAGAATAAACTCTAGACTTCTACAGGTAAATGGACCATATTCTTGAGTGAAATAAACTAGACTCTCATGTGTGAACACTGTATTGGCTCCCTAGTATGAGAAGCTCAAAGAGTAAATAAGATCCAAAATGTACAACAGATATTGTGAAATGGTAAGAAACTGTTCAAAAGGAAAAGGAAAGAGAAACTGGGATGAGGGAAAGGAGAAAAAAAGGAAGGAAAAAGCAAAAAAAAAAAACCCCACATATATACACGTACTCACGATAATTTATACATACTAATTTCTCTTAGTTCATTGAAAAGAAAGGTTTGTGTTAATACTGTTTGGACAATTAAATGCCTGTATCTTGCACTCTGAGTGGTTAAGGTAAAGATAACAATACTCAATGTATTAATCATTGTTACTCTCCTATTCTTGTTTTGAAATTTTGTTTTCATTCTGCCTTTAGATTTTAAAAAAAATAAAAAGTACAGAGTCCGCATGTGCCCCACCTAAAGGCCACCACCTGTGAGAGGCAAACAGAACCACCTATGCAGAAATACCTCAGAGACATCCATGGTACAACAGGCTCTGCACCTGACCCACGGGGACAGAGCCGACCCCAGTGCACCCCAAGTCAAGGGCCAGCAAAATACCGGTCCCCAGGACACGGCCCGGCTCCCATCACACAGACGTGGGGTTGCGTCACTCAGGGTCAGGGGCTGGAGCCCGCAGCTCGCTCTCTGCATTCCCACACAGTGACAGACCCTGCAGTCACTAGAGAGCCCGAGGGGTCCACTAGCCACTGACATGTTTACTGTGCACAGAGAAGTCCACCAGCCTGTCCTGAGTCAGGAACTGTTTACCACCAGCATTTCGCCCTTCAGCGTCCGGGGTACACACAGTTAAACAAGCTCGAGTTCTTGACCACTGTTTTTATTTGGTGAGTGAATAAGCACTTTGCATAATCTTTTATCAGATTAGATCTCATTAGACTAGAATTAAAGAACAGTAGGATTAGTACCACACTCACCACATGGACAACACTGTCAAAGCACTCTGATGTCTTTCAGAAACTAGTGTCCCTGGAGGGTTTATGCATGTGAGACTGCTGAGAACCTTCCAGAAACAGTGTATAGGACTACCAGAGCATCTCACTGTACGCCTTGAAAGCATTATTTCCGATCATATTGCAACAAAGCTGGAGGAAAAAGAACATAAACTTGCCACATTCCCTTTCTTTCTTGAAAAAAAAAAAAGTATTTCCCAGAAATTACCCAAGCAGTAAGTAAGAGACCCTCTTTTTTAAACACGTGTGCCTTTCACCTGGTGTCCCCCAGGGCGGAGCCTCTAACAAAATCCCTTTGAACTAAAGATGCAACAAGTTCAGGGCTGAGGCTTCCTTTGAGGGTGCTGAAAATATTCTAATTCACTGGTATCTAAGGTTACATGACTTCCTGACTATAATCACATACATGAATGACACCTCACTTCCTCTAAAGGGGCAATAATGCCATCACAGGCGTAGGCAACAGAGGTAAAAGTGGAAATGCATCGAAAGCAGAGATTCCCTCGCACAAGGACACCAGTGCCAGAGCGAAAGGGCACCCACGGGGTAGAGAGAACTCACAGCCACATGGCTCGTGACACCTGACGTCCGGAACATGTAACACAGTCCTACGACTCAACAGGAACTTCATGCTGAATCCACCTTTCTCCAAGATGATGCATCAACTATCAACCAGCATGTGACAAAATGCTTGACATCACTTATCTCTGGAAGGCAAGTCAAACCCATGAGGTATCACAGTCTCACACACCAAGGGGGCCAGGATGACCAGGAACACATAGACCCACAAACAGCATCTGCTGGCGGGGTCAGAGACAAACTGGGGTGCGCACTACTTCTGCAAACAGTGTGGCTCAGAAAACTAAAAGGAAAGCCTGAGGTCGTAATCCCAGCACTCTGGGAGGCTGAGGCAGGAAGATCCAAAATTCAAATCCAGCCTGGGCAACTCAGTGACACTCGATCTCAAGATTTTAAAAAATGAGATAAAAAGCACTAGGGACACAACTCCACAAAAAGTCATACATATGTATACATATATACATATGCACAAATGCAGTATGTACATCCACACAGTAGAGTATTAACTTTCCCATTACTGGGACAAACTGCCCACCACTTAGCGGCAGAGGAAAGATTTATGTGGTGCAACAGCTCAGAGAATTCAGTCTGAAGCTGGCTGGCACAAACATAGTACAAGTAATGGCAGAGGAGAGCAGCTAAGTTTGTGGTGTCCAAGGAGCATGGCAGGGGACAGTGAGAGAAGTGGTGGGGACAGACACAGACCCCCAAGGCCCCACCTCCAAGGCCCGCCCAGACACCTCAGAAGTGGGATTTACCAATCCCCCAGGGGGCTTAGTGAAGCATTAAAAAGGCAGGACCTTCCAGGACAACAGAGTGGAGGAGCCCTAGGAAGGGGTCAGCCAGGCGCTACTTATATGAGAGCATTTTGTCACATGCTGGTTGATAGTTGATGCACTACTTACACACAGGGCCAGGACAGTGACACTCAAGTGGCAGTTGCCAGAGGGCAGCACTTGGAGGGGACAGCAGGTGATTTCACCAGTACAGATGTTCAGCTCAGCAAAATGAGAAGGTCGAGCACAGAACAGTGCGACTGAAGATAACACTACTGAGCTGTATGCTTAAAAGTCCTTGCCATGAGCCCCGCGGGCATGGTGGTGCACACATGTAATCCCAGGACTCAAGAGGCTGAGGCAAGAGGACCACCATGAGCTTAAGGTAGCTGGGGCTACATAGTGAGTTAAAGGCCAGCCTGAACTTCATAGGGAGACCCTATCTCAAATAAACAAATCAGCAAACAAACAAAAAATCCTTACCGTGGTAAATCTCCATAGATTTTTTTTTTAATTTAAAGGGCAATACACTCACTGCACCTCAAATAAGAAACCTCATTTTTAGGTGGAAAAAAAAAGGCTCTGTAGTTCCTGTTCCAATGACTCGACTCTACTGTTAAAGCAGCAAAGCAGTATAACTGAATGTAAAGATCACCCCAGTAATCCCAGCATTCGGAAGGGTGAGGCAAGACGATCTACACTGCTTTGGGGCCAGGCTGTACTACACAGTGAGCCCCTGTCTCAAAAAACAAAGCAATTTTTCTTTTTAAACAACGAAATGTTGTCATTTGCCAAAAACATAGAACGCTCTCAAAATCAGCATGTACAGTAAAATAAGCCAGATCACAGACAAATATCTCATGTTCTCCCAAATTATCTGCAATCTAGAAACAAAGGCAATAAAATGGAAGGAAGGCTACCATTAGACAAGTGTGACAGAACACAGGAGAGGGAATGGGGCTCCCACAGGCTCCAGCTACACCACACTCGCCAAAACCTGCCAGAACGTGAAACTGCTACGTGTGTCAGCTCCAAGCACAAATCTGCCAAACTGAAACCCGCTCATCTGTGCAGATAGCGCTAATAAAGACGTGGGGGAGGGGAGTTTCTTCGCTCGGCCGAAACGTGCCCCACGGAAGCCTTAGCAGGTATGCATTCTGAAGCCGTGGCCCTGACGCGGAAAACCCAACCCCCGCGCCGGCGCCGCACAGCGAACAAGCGGTCTCATCAGGACGGAGGCGGCTCTGCGGTCCCCGTCGGCCCCAGGCGCGGGGCACAGCACGTTCACGGCCCACAGCACAACGGGTTTGGCCAGAATCGAACCTCGGGCCGGGGGGGACGCCGGGGCCCAGTGGGACACTGCGCGCGAGGGCCGCCCAGCAGCCGGTCCCGCTGGGGCCTCAGAGGCTACGAAGCGGAGCCGCGTCCTAGGCAGGTGCGAGAGCCACGGAGGAAACCTGGCGTCCCGCGCACGGACTCCATCGCCGCCACGCACCTACTGGGCCACACCCTCAGCACTGGACTCGCCGCCCGTCTCCTGGGCAGCGCGCGACGCCGAAGGAGCGCGGGCTCTCATTGGCCGGAAGTGAGTGGGCGGGATCCGCCCTGGGTGAGCCCATTGGCCGGGACTGGGCGGGAATTGGTGATGGCAGCCGGGACTCACTGGAGCATGGCAGGCCGAGCCCCCCTCGGCGTTTGGACTCGCCTGGCCCGTCTCCATGGTAGCACGCTAAACACCGGAAGGAAAGCAGGCCGCTGATTGGCTGAGCGTCCTGTTCCTACGGCCTACGCACCGGAAATGGGAGTGATAAAGGTACACAACACCTGGATGCAGACTGTGAAGACCTGGCGGGTAGTCGAGGCAGAGCTGGGAAGCTGTGGCCCTCGTCCTCGCCGCCCCCCATTTCCTCTGTCACTCCCTTTCTCAGCCCCCTGGCACGAGCTCGGGTGCGCGCGGGCGGACATCTTTGGGTCTTCACAGTTCGGACGAAGAGCAGGCTGTGCAGAAGGAGAGCCCCCCCCACGCTAAATTCCCAGCCCTGGGCGCATCAAAGCCAGCGCCCCCTTCATGCAGCGGCTTCCAAAGCCCCTCACACAACACACCCAGGGCACTTTTCAAACAGTTTTCTGGCCTCTCGAAAGTGTTACAAGCATCACGCCACAGTGATGTATGCATACCCATGTTTATAGCGGTACCGTTTGTAATATCTAAATCTTGGAAACAGCCCAAATGCCCATCAACAGATGAATGGAGAAAGAAAATGTGTTTATGTTTAACAGAGTACTACTCTGCCATAAAGAAGGATAAACTAGAGTCATTTGTAGGTAAATGGATGCAATAATCTTAAGTGCAGTAAATCAGACACAAAAGCTTAAATATTAGTGTTTCTCTTGTATGAGAAACCCAAAGAAAAAATGTGCATAATGAAGAATAGGTGTTGGGAAGTAGGAAGAACATGTTCAAATAAGGAGAAAAGGGAGGGTAGGAGAAGAAAGAACGGAGAAAAAATAATGGAAGAAAAATGGAAACAGCCTTTGTAAATGGGGAAGGAAAGAAGGGTTGAGGGGAGGGAAAAGGGAAAGATGTCAATAAGGTCATATGTATGATAAATGTGCTGATAATTTAGAAAATTCCGGCCCCACCCACAGAACTTGGGGTCCTGCTGATTGATGGGGCCTAAAGTGAACATTGCCATCTGGTGTAGAACCTGCAGATCCGGGTCACCAGTACACCAGTAATTGTTCCCAGCCCACATGAATCTCATCTATTTTATTTCCAGTACCTCAAGCTGCCCGTCTTAACTTTCTGGCCTGCTTTGTTATGGAAAGCCTTGCTCCCAGATTAGTGAAGATATAAAATCTGATAAAATGTGCTGAAATTATCCTAAGTTTTGATAAACAGTCTCAGATGTCTGAACAGTATCATATCCTCGGATTTCTTAGCACAGTTTCTTGAGCTATTTCCAGCCCACGCATGAATCAGCTAAGACAGTTTAATTTTTGTTGGTGTGTGCATTTTTTGAATACAGAGTTGCTGAGGCTGGGGGCCTGGAGCCGTGTTTTTGCAGGCGAGATCCCCAGGGAAAAGAACACACTCGGGGAAGACATCAGTTCAAAAGGGAAGTGGCAGCAAGAAAAAGCAACTGCGTCTATACTGTTTATTTCTCATGTATGCTGTTATTGCCTGTTTATATTCTTGTATGCTTAACTGTGTAGTGCATTCCTGGTTGTCTAATGATAAGCCATGGTTACGTAAGTTTGTCCCGCTCCGCACTGGTGCTAGACAGCAGGTTCACCTTCTTACATATCCTCAAACAACCCGAACTTTGAAGCCACAGAATTCCCCATGAGAGTCCATTGGCTTGGTCAGATTTTCAAAGATGCCAATGCCCCAGCAAAGTTTAAGAACCCCTCTTATAGATACTTTTACACCATCACCATCACAAACACAAGCTAGGAAAAACATACACTACTCAGCACCCACTACTGAGACATAAAACCTTTATAAGCATCTGTTCAATTTAAAAACAAAAACAGTAAAAATCAGTACAGTGCTATTTACATTCCCAAGTAAGAGTGAGAGCTGAAACATCAGCTTCTGAATTGCTTAAATCCCCAAAAGCATCTGTGGAATGACCTTTGTTCTCTCATCAGTTTTAGATTTTCCTTCTCAGTGTGCAGTTGAGTGCTGAGACTGCCTCTCATGCCCAACTCCCAGTTAACTTCTGGCGCAATGCTCAACTGAGGTATGTTTTCTCTTGTTGCCCTGAGTCTGATGATCAGCATAGGGCCTCAGCCTCTCCCACCAACCCGCTGTGTAATCCATCAGTGACAGGAGTGGCCCACGATAATGACCTTCATGTTTGAAGAGTGCAGAATGAAGTATGTCTCGTGACAAGGTGACAGGAAGCAGCCGCATGTCCTTTAGCCACAAGCCCGCACTTGTGAGAAGGCCCCACCAGGCAGCTGTCACCATCACCTAGTCAGCCACCTAGCAAGGGGCTCTGGAGAGATGACAATGCCCATCACTGCTGTGACTGTCTTCCCACAGTGGGGTTCTTGCTTTGGGAGTGTTGCTGCGTGACTGGCACTTGCCCCGTCTGCACCAGGCCTGAGGGTCCAGCCCCAGAACCACCAGAAGGAGTGAATCTGACACGAAGGAAACCAAACACTGAGTTACTCAGCTGATCTCGTCTCACCAACACCTAATCCTCACCTTCCTCATCTCTGGATCATTGCATAGGTACTCTTTGTTCACCACAGAGCCTTGGGTTAGATGTCTCAGAGGAGAAAAAGTCATTGTTCATGAAAAGAAACATGGAAATAATAATACATGTAAAGTTGGCCTTCATTTTTTTTCCAGTACTGGGGATTGAACTCACAACCTTCTCATTGAACTACTTTTTTGGCCCCTTTTATTTTTTATTTTGAGACTTAAATCACTAAACTTGCTAGGTGGGGCTTGATTTTGTGATCCTCCTGCCTTAGCCTGCAGCGTACTGTGACCACTGGTGTGAACCACTGTACCTGAGTTGTTATTGTTCTTCATTTGTTGAGACAGGCTCAGGCTGGCCTTGAACTCCTGATCCACCTGCCTCAGCCTCCCAAATGCAGGCTAGTATAGGATATTATAATGCCCAGTGGCAGAAAGAATTGATAAAGAAAATAAATTAAGATAATTTACCCAGATTATTATGTATATCTAAAATGTAGCAATAAACTTATGTATTTATGTATTTTTTGGTACCGGGGATTGAACTCACAATCATGTACTTGCCAGGCAGGCGCTTATGCCACTAAGCTAAATCTCCAGTCCTAATGTAGCAATAAACTTAATAATAAAGAAG
The DNA here is from genome assembly GCA_004027295.1 of Dolichotis patagonum. Taxonomy (NCBI): domain Eukaryota; kingdom Metazoa; phylum Chordata; class Mammalia; order Rodentia; family Caviidae; genus Dolichotis; species Dolichotis patagonum. Next base: position 59,726 of record PVJX010003165.1, on the reverse strand, counting down.
ATCATTTACCTGGATCCCGGAGAGAAGTTAGAACAAAAAGCACAAATTTTGAAAATGGACCGAGGTGCTCAGAGTGGCCCTGAGGAAGATCCTCTGTTTCTACCTAGAGGGAAGCAAACAAGACGCTTGGGAAAGAAAGGTACCCCCAGAACAGTTGGGACTGAATGTATGGATTTACCATGAAGCCCCCCAAAGGCTCACCTGGAATGACTATGTTAAGATTGAAACCAGGATGGGTGCAAATTCAAGCCCAGTCTGAGCAGCTTTATACCTCTAACTAAAAAAAAAAAAAAAAAAATCTTTAAGGGGCTAGGGATGTAGGTTAGCAGGAAGACCCTCAGTTCTACCCTCAGTACCGAACAGGGGCTGGAGGCGCATCGAACCCATGAAGCCCCTAACAGTCACACAGAGAACATTAGCAGATGGAAATTCCGAGCTATCCCAGGAACACAGGAAGCCCTGGGCTCAGATAAGCAGAGGATCCTACTACACAGGAGCACGCATGCTTGGCAAGGTCATCCTCGGCCTGGTCCTGGCTGAAAGGAGGCCGTTGCTGCTCACTGCCCCGGACCTCAGCACCTCAGGCTTCTCCTGCAGTGGCTTTTGCTTTCGAGGTGAAACCTGGAAATGCTTCCTAAGCAGAACACAAGACCAGGGTCTGGGGCACCCCGGGAACCCACACTTTCTCCTTCACCCTGTGCTGCAAAGCGCAGGCGATGGCCTCTGCTCAGCTCAGAGACTGGAGTGGTCTCGGGGGGGAGGTCTGCAGGAGGAGAAATGCCAGCATGTGCCCAAAGGGAGAGTCTTCAGTGTAAAAAAAACAACTATCTCACTGCATTCTCACCACAAAATGAAGCCCACTCACCAGTGAACCCCCAAAAGCACCACGGAAGGACCTTTGTAAAGCCTTTCTCGTGCATAGCCAGAAGTAGAAAGATGTGTGAGCAAAGGCCCCAACACAGAGATTAAAATAAACAAACTGACAGAAATAACTTAAAGAAAACAATGCAGAAAGCTGCTAAAAAGATTCAAAAATTAGAATCAGTATCTTCAAAGATGTGAAAATGTAAAGCACCCATAGTCTGCTAAGCCTGGAATACACATAGGCATCAGTAATCTGATAACAGGCATCGCCTCCTTCCACTCTCCGGGAGCAGGTAGGGCCCTCCTACTCCTTCTCTGTCGCCCACGGCCAGGCTGCCAGCCCCAGTGCCCAGACTCAAGGTTCTGCTTTAGGCCAAGAGATATTTAAGAGAGATGGTTTTTTAAATTGGCAGGTGGGGGCCGGGGATTTAGCTCGGCGTAAGCACCTGCCTGGCAAGTGCAAAGTCATGCGTTGGATCCCTGATTCCAAGAGAAATAAAAAAAATAAATAAAATAAATTGGCAATTGGATAGATTTGCTACTGGCCTCCTATTGTTTGATTCTGGAAATGTTAGGATTCGTTCTGCAGCCGTCGAGGTACTCTCTCCTTCCCAGGGGTGCATCCACAGCCACCGAGGTCCCCGAAATCGGGCCACACAAGCCCTCTGTGTGTGCTGCGACCCTGCAGGGCCACACCCCACCGGTTCACTCTTGGTTAAGTGCGCGCTGGCATCTTCCGCTCCGTGTTTCCAGACTACGGGGCTGCAAAGCCCTGGAACCACGGAAGCCAGAACTCGCTGTGGGCAGGGGTCTGCCGTGTTCTCAGACGCTCCCGGAGTTCGGGACGAGGGGCCTTTTCTTCCTGGTTAGGTTCCTGACTTTGTGTGCTATTTCCAAGCCCAGGCCGGGCTTTCTGCCTTTTGAGCCCTTTTGCTCGAGGTCCCGGGATTTGCAGGTCGTTTGTTGGGTTTATTCACAGCCCGAGCTGTGACACGGGGTGGCAAGGGCCTTCCTGTGCCCTTCAGGTTGTGACCCCAGCGCACCAGACACAGAAGTGTCGGGTGCACAGTCCCCACCTCCCCAGGATGCTTGGTCCCAGGCCGAGGCCAGCTTGGTGGCCTGGTCTCTTCTGCACAGAAACTGGAGACTCCGAAGCCCCAGAGGGCGCCACTGTCCTTCCGGCAGCAGCCCCGTGCTTGGGGACCCACCCAGGAGCCAAGTATCCTTCCTCCTCCTGCAGATGCTCATCCTGGGAGAGGAAGCCCTTAAGACCCCCGGGCTTCTGCAATGCCTTCCCTTTAAAATCAAAACAAGTGGCTCAGAGCTCACTCTTAAATTCTGTGACTGGGGCTTGCGAATTAAATTGACCAAAGAGGTGAACAGGGAAAAAGTGCACACGTTTTATTTGATGCCAGTATTTTAATTTCTTATATGCACATCAAGGTCTTAATGGGAAAGAGAAATTCCCATAAGTAGCCAGACCTGAGACTCCTATAACATTGCACCAAAGAGCAGTAAATAGTGGAAAGAAATGAACACAGAGAGGATTAGGGCCGGCTGCTGTGAGTCACAGAAGAGGGAGGGGGTGTGCGCAGGACTCAGCTGCAGGAGGCTGGGTTCCCTGGGTTCCCCTTAGTGCCACCCCTCCCCAGCAATGAGAACTGTCTCTTGGGACATCTCTTGAGACCCCTTCTCCCAGGACACAGAGGACAGAGAAGGGTAGGAAGCCCTCTGCGCCTGCCACTTCTCAGTCACCTCTGGTCCCAGTGGGGTGGGTGTGCTGAGCCCTCCTGGGCACCCTTCTCTAGCACCCCAACTTTGGGAGGAAGACCTTCACTGAAGGCCTGGGGATGGCAGAGGGCAGTCACTCTGTGGGGGGCAGCCATGCGTGTGTGTGTGTGTGTGTGTGTGTGTGTGTGTGTGTGGTACAGGGAACCAGGGTCTTCTCACTGAGCCACACCCCTAGCCCTTATTTAACCTTTCACTTCGAGACAGGCTCTGTCAAACTGGACTCGATCTTGAAATCCTCCTGCCTCAGACTCCCAGAATGCCAGGATTAAAGGGGTGCACCCCCACACCCAGTGCATTTTCAAAATGACCTATGCACAAGAGTATTCATTTCAACCTTATCTATAACACAAAAAGTCAGTTGCAACACAAAACATCCATCCACCGGGGACAGATTAAACTGGGAACAAGTGGGGCACGAGGGCGCCCCCATGGGATCCCCGGTGACCCCTGCCCCACACAGGCTGGACCCCTCCACACTCGCCAGCCAGTAGAGCTGGAGCGGGTCCTCAGTGAACTCTGCTTCTGATTTTTACCTCCAGCAATGCAAACAATCTGCAGATTCTTTGAATTTAGAGTTTTCTCTTGCGAACCTGGACCAGGTTCCCTGCACGGGGTGTGGTGGGGAGAGGAGAGGCCACCCCAGCCTGGAGGGAAGCCATCTCCATCCCTTTTCCACACAGGCTAGGCACCCCCAAAGGGCCGCTCTGGCTTACCAGCCTGGACCAGCAGCTCTTGGATCTGGTCTGAAAATAGATTCCCACAGAATAAGCTAGTGCAAAAGCTTTAAATTTTCCTCTGTGGTTTTTAAAATTGTTTTCACTAAGCCAGGTGCGGTGGCACACGCTTGTGATTTCAAAACCTGGGAAGCTGATGCAGGAGGTCTGCCATGAATTTGAGGCCAGCCTGGGCTACAAAGTGAGTCCTTGTCTCAAAAAAAATTAATTTTTTAAAAATATTGTTATCAGTAATAGTATTCTGCATTGGCTTACATTGCAGGGCTCTACCTCTGAGCAACCCTTCAGCCTCGAGAAACAATATTTAAGCTAAGAAAACTCCTTCCCATTTGGAAATCTGATATTTGCTATTTTTCTACTCTCATGATTCACTGTTTGACAGGAGACTGTTTAATCCATGCAGTATTTATTTTGGCGATCATTGGGAATGAGGTTATAACTTTATTACTCAGAATAATTTCCCAATTATATCACCACTAAAAAATTTTTCCCAGGAATTTGCAATGGCTCCCTTGTACTAGGCCAACTTTTAAATATATGCATTAAGGTCTGTTTCTAGCTTATTCATTTGCTCCACTGAGCTATTTTTACATTAGTAGGAGACAGATCTTAATTGTGATTTTAAATTTTTATAATAAAGAAGAAAGAAAAATGACCTGCAGGGCTGAACACAGTGGTGGTCTGCTGGTAGCCCAGTGGCTGGAGAGGCTGAGATAGGAGGATCTTCAGAACCCAACAGTTTGGGAATGCCAGGCTCAAAAACAAGTCGCCGAAGTGAAAGGGAATATGAAGAGGCTGAAGGGAGTGCAGTGACTAGGGGTCCTCATGGCTGAGTTGTGGGGGCACCAAGCTGTCCTAGGGCAGGGCCCACATGGACAGCACAGAGTTAGGAGCGGAAGTCTGGCACTGGGATCCAAACCCAGGCGTCCTGCACCTTTCCTTTCCATGCGTTATAGGACCTACTGTGTGCTGGGCTCCACACTGGCCGAGCCCAGGGCCAGAGCAGAAAGGCCTTGGCCCCTGCAGCTGTGGGTGCTCAGGTCCTGGCAGGGCACACGTCATATCGTCACATCCAGACGCTGAGTGGAAGGCGTGAGGCTCAGCAGCTCGGAGCACGGATCTGCTCACACTGGGGTCTCACCAACCACCCAGGCCCCACAGAGGCCAGTATTGAGTGTGGGATCTCCGGGAGAGTGCTCTCTGAGAGGCAGCTGGGGGAGCGGGACAGCCCAGCAAGGTGACCACTGAGCACAGGCTGTGCTCCACACCCCACAGGAGGCTGGTGGCACCTTGGATGCGGGAACCGGATGTGGGTCCCCGGCCGAGGCTGTGACCTGAAGGTGACGAGTGACCTGGAGAACGACGTGGAGGCCCCAGGTGAGACTCACAGGGCTCCCATCACTGAGAGAGTCCTGCCGATTCCCTAGACGGCAGTCACCCACCGGCTCCACCCCTCCACCCCTCAGAGCTGGGTTCGGCCTGTGCAACGCCCCTAAGCCAGCTCTGAACAGCCCCTAAGCTGTTCAGGACGTTCCTGGGCTCCGGCCTTGGCCCAGCCCGAGCCCTGGGGCCCCTGCCCTGCCCAGCCCAGTCCCAGCCCGTGGCTGCCTGATCCTTCCTGACTCTTCAAGCCCAGGGCTCTGGCCTTCTGTGCACACCTGCAAGCTGCCCAGGGCTGTGAGCCTGTCCCAGTTTTGCTTGAATCAGTAGGTGTCCCTGTCCATTGCTCCTAAGGGCCCCGACTAATGCAGGAATTGGTGTCCACTGCCAGAAGGGTCTCAGCTACCTCGGAGGAAATTCGGGGTGGATAATCCCATCTGGGTAGGCATGAAGAAGATGACATTCACTTTTGTTCATTTTTTTCTGTTTTTGTTTTGTCACTAGGGGTTGAACCCAGGGCCTTCACATGGAGCTACATCCCCAGCCCTTAAAACTACATTATTATGAACCAGGATCTTGTTAAATCACTCAGTTGCCCAAGCCAGGCTCAAACTTGTGATCTCCCTGTCTCATGGGCCACCACGTCTGGCTGAGGGCCGGTTTGTTAACGTATGAAAATTTGGCAACCATTAGCAAAATGCTGGAAACCAGCTTTTAAAATCGTTGTCTGTAGTCACACGGAATAGATACTCTAGGAAAAAGGCTGTCGAGCAGTAAGTGATCGCCCAGGACACACTTTAGATCCACAGAGAATTTAAGGCTCACCGTTGAGACCTCTGTCCTAACGATGCTGTCGGGTGCTGGGTCCCTAAATTCTCAACTCAGCTCAGAGAACAGAACCAGGGAGTCTCGGCAGCTCTGCTGGAAGAACCTTCTCCGGGGCTTGGTAGAAAGCAGTTCGGCCGTATGGGCACCAGCTGAGTCTAAGTTTTGCTGCTTGCTCAGTTGATGGAGACCGAGTCACGGAGCCCGAGCATTCCTGAGCTGTCTCGGCCTTGGGACCGAGCTCTTTACGCTCTCACGCTATCTGCGCCCTCAAAGAGCTTCGTTTCCGTGGCTATGGCAGTGGACATCTCTTGTGTGAAAAACTCAAACAAATTTAAAAAGACATATTTGGTAATATTCCATAAAAGAATAATGAATTCACTGTTTTCACCTAAAAAACATGAATAAAATCTATTTTCTTAAAAAAAAATTTTTTTAAATCTGTTTTCTGAAGTAAATCAATGAACACACTAAGGAGCACAGTTCCAGGGCAGTTCCCAGTGTGCAGCCCCCAGGTCCCAGCTGAGCTCAGCCAGGAACACTCACGGGAGACGGGACGCTAGGACGGAAAGGGTACGGCCCTTTAAACTGCTACGGCCCCTAGAAGGGAAGCAGAGACACCGTGTGCCACAGAGGCAAAGAAAGGGCTGGGGAGACGCAGGGTCCCGGCTTCTCCGCCTCCACCTTGGACTCCCTGGAGGAGCAAGGCCACCCGCTGGCCTCCTGCAGCCTCGCTCCTTCCCCTGGCTGTGGTGTGCCCTGCGTGTGTACCGGCTCCCCATGAGGAGTGAATCACCACGCAGGGCAAACCCAGACTCGCAAAGGCAGAGACTACAGAAGAAAGGAAAGAACTCGGGCCAGGGAAACAGGCAAACTCTGAGATGCGATGGCGAGGACTCATGGCCCCACTCCTGGTCCTGGACCTCAGGGACAGCAGAGCAGACGGCCCCTGAATGGAAGGGAGGCCATGAGAAACACATAGCAATAGCATACAGTGGCCTGGCCTGTAGTCCCTGCACTCTGCAAGGCTGAGGCAGGAGGATGACAAACTTCAACCTCGAAGCTCAGGAATTTAGCAAGACTCTGTCTCAAAAAAAAAAAAAAAAAAAAAAAAAAAAAAACCAGGAACAGGGTGTAATTCATTGCCAAGGTACTGGGTTCAGTTCCCAGTATCAAAAACAGCAAAACAAAACAGGCTGGGAATATGGCTTAGCGGCACAGTGCCTGCTTGGCAAATGTGAGGTCCTGAGTTTGATTTCTGCTACAAAAAAAAGAAAAAAAAAAACCGGAAACCTACTGTGTATCTTTTACCCACCTTCCGAAAAAAGATTGGCACCACTAATCATAGTACCAGCACAGCAGGGAAATTGTCAGGGAGCATTGTTTGCTAGCACTGGGGTAACAGCCTGAGGGCTCCCAGGATCTTCATGGGTTCTGAGTCAGAGTGAGACTTCCGGGCGGAATGCGAGTAGAGTAGTCGTCCACGGGGAGTCCTCAGTGTCCAGCTCATTGTGGGTCCAGTGGGGCTCAGGACACGCCTGGCCAGTACTTCCCCATTCCACAGCGAGGTGCTGGAACCTGTAGGTTACGAACAGCAGGATCACTCTGTGACCCGTGAAATGAAGGGCACTGTGGCCAGAAGGACCCAGCAAGTTCTCCCCACTGAAATACAGGTACCACATCCACACAGAACTGGCTGCCATCAAAAGCTAAAAGGGATGTGGGGTTCCCGGCGCTGGGGCGTGTGCCTGTAACTGCGGCTACTGTGCCTTCTGTGGTTACAGGCAGAAGGATCATGAGTTCAAAGCCAACCCGAGCAACACAGCACAACCTGACCTCAAGGAGAAATGCCAGAGAGAGAGGGAGACAGAGGGAGATGGGCAACGATGCCTGTCACAGTCTTATCTAATTACAATGATTGAACAGGGCAAAGATTTTGAAAACGACGGTGACTCTGCAGCCCGGTGGTGACTTGGACCATGGGTGCTATCTCCGTCCGTCTCTGTTGCTCTGCTGAAATGTCCGGGGCTGAGTGGTGCAGGAAGAGGTTTCCTGAGCCCTAGATTCAGGCATTGAGTTCAAGATGACGGCGCCTCGCTCGGCCCCCGTGGGGCTGTGCTGTAGGCGGTGTCACACGCAGAGAGCCCCCATGGGACAGGAGCCAGGGCCGAGCCCGGCCTGAGACAATGTAGGCAGCTTGAGCCTGAAGGTCCCTGAGAACCAAGTGGATCCGCTCAGTGCCCCCCACCCCATCACCTTGCACGGGGGCACGAGGGCCCTGTAAAGTTAGTGCTGCTGGTGTTCTTTTTGGAATTGTGATTGCTTTGTTTTGTTTTGTCTTCTTTCACCTTTATTTTTGTTGGCTTTTAAAATTTTGTTGCTTAATTAACACCTGCAGGAGGCGCCTGGAGAGACTCATAGACAGATACGTTGTGTGCTGCTCAAATCAGGCCACCCATGCCAGCTTCCTTAGTCACCTGTCACCTCTGTGTGGTAAAACATTCAAAATCCTTTATGCTGAACCCCATGTAATCCCAGCTACTGGGGAGGCTGAGGCAGGAAGATCACAAGGTCAATGCCAGCCTGAATTTAGTACAAGCCTATGTCAAAAAGAAAGGCAAGGGCACTGGGAAGGTAGCTCAGTGATAGAGCACTGGCCTGGCATGCAGAGGGCTCTGGGTTCAACCCTAGATCCATAAACACAAGTCCTCTCTTCTGGCTATTATTTTGCACTATGCGGGGTGCTGTGGCTATCGAGAGCCATCCCACCGTGCAGCAGAGCCTCAGGAGCTGCTCTCCTATCTATGTCACCCACACTGAGCCCTCGCCGGGGATGGAGGGCAGCAGATTCCTTAGGTGCCAGACAGCCAGCAGCACACCTGGTCCCAGGGCTGCACCCACTCCCTGGCTCTGTGCCAGCTGCGTGACCACAGGGGCCAGCTCATCCTGTGCAAGCCAGAACATACTGTTCATAGAATCAGGAAAGGCAGAGCAGTGAGGGCCTTCGATCCACAGTATGTGTATGCTCTCCCTGGGGAAGGAGTGCTGAGCCCTGAGAAAATGCAGAAGACTTCCATCCGGCTGAGTTTCTGACAACCCAGCTGTCCACATAGCAGGGAAAGTGCCTTGGAAGCAAGACAGAATCACCACCCACGTGTCCCCTCCATGCAGAGAGATGCAGTGTCTGGCAGCCTCTCGGTCTCCCCCAGGCAGCCCATCCCCTTCCGTGAGCTTGCTGAGCAGCCCCCTGCCCGGAGGGGCTCACTCTTCCCTCTACCTGGAGAACCAGCAATGGCTCTGGCGTGGACCATGCACTCCAGCGCCCACCTAGAATTGGCGAGGGACCTGCACAGCCCACACGACACTGTCACAGCAATGGCCCCAGACCCTGAGATGGAGCCCAGTCCCTCACAAGATGCAGCTCTGGCCTCAACAGCAGGCCTGGTGGATACCGGCATTACGAGGTACCCTGGAACAGCAGCTGCCAGCCTCCTTGAGCGTGAGCACCTCCACCTTCACCAGCGTCCTGAGGGATTAGTGACCCAGGACCCCCAAATGACCAAGGGAAATAAATGTAACGCCCAGCCCGCAAGGTGCCCCCGCACGGCAAGTTTGTGTCCCCCCAAATCAAAGACGGAATTCTAAGGAACAATGGACATTAAGAGTAGGAAATATTTATGGAGAGAGAGACAGATAGAAAAAGAGAGAGAAAGAGAGAGAGAGAGAGAGAGCTCCTGAGAGACAAGAGGGGACCTGAAAGTGGGTTGTCAATGAGCCCGCTTCTCACAGGAAGTTTTATAGATCAAATCACGAGGTGGGGACGATATGGGACAAAACTGTGATCAACCAATAAGATCACAAGCGTAGCCTCTTAGATGACACTGACCCAGTGGGGAATCGGTGAGATAGCCAGAGTGTGTGGAAAGAATAAGGATTATTGTGTGTGTGTGTGTGTGTGTGTGTGTGTGTTTTCCTTTTTTAAAATTTTTTTAAATTTTTTATTTTTTTATCTTTTCTTTACTTTAAGGATCCTTTTTGAAAGAGATGATTCAGGAAGTCTTGGTCCCCACCCAGGTTACTGATCTCTAGCGAAACTTTATTGGGCCAGGTGATACCAATCGTAGAAGATGGCTTTTCCCTTGGGGCGGCGCGTAGGTCTGGCCATTCCATCTGTATCTTGAAGCCTGGCCTTCGACAGATGCCCCTCCGGCCATAGTTGTTCTGTGCTCTCATCCGGTGCACTGAGTCCCTTGAGGACCCAGCCCTGTCTGACTGCCTAGACTACTTCTACCTAACTTAGCTGTCTATGATATTGGGAAGGTGTCTGCGTGGGCTGTTTATCCTTCCAGTAGCCTCTTCTTCCTTATACCCAGGCCTTGACCCTGAGCTATACCCCCAGATCTTTTTTATTTTCTGAGATAGGAGCTCACCAAGTTACCCAGGCTGGGCTCACAATTGTGATCCTCCTGCCTCAGCCTCCCAGAATGGTAAAAGGACAGGCATGCATCATCACGCCCACACCCGTAGGCCTCCTCTGGATATGCAGCCAGCCTGTCTAACCTACAGCTTTTTCTTCACAAGGAGGTCCCTTTGAGCACCCAACTAGAAAGAAAACTTCAGACCTGGCTTACCACTTGTCCTGCCTGGCATGGAAAGCAGAGAGGTGGCCGGTGAGGCCCACAGGAAGGCAAAGCTTCCTTGGGGGACCAAACGGCAGACACGTTTGGCTAGAAGCAGAGAGACCAAAACCCAGCGTAGTGAACACACTGGCAGGGACTGGCAGGCACAGGGACAGTCCCCAGGGCCTGGTCTCCTCCTGTGCTCCTGCGGAGCCATCTCCTGCCCAGCCCTGGCCCTGGCCTCGGAACATGGCTCATCGCCCCAAGCCTCTGTTGGGACCCACAACCCTCTCCAGCTCTGTCCCCCACCGTTGCCCATGACTCCCTTCCTGCTTTTCAGTTCCAATCAGTGAAACGAACACCTTGCCCCTCCTCTTCTTTATTCAACTCACCCAGTGACACCCCTACTCCGGTGGAGCTCCCCCGCCTCTCCCACACTGACCTGGAGGCCCAGGGAGGTAGCTGAGAAGGACATCTTGATTCACTCCCTGGCTCAGGCAGCCTCTAGCCTGGGAAGCCCACGTTCTCTGCCTGTGAGCCGCCGATTTCCCAGCTTCCCCTCCCTGCTCCCTCTGGTTTCTGGATCCACACAGTGACCCGCTCACATGGATCCAAACCCGTTACCACCGCCTCGCCACAGCACGGGGGCTCGGGGGCACCACCTGTCCCTGGGGTCTGTCCCCTCCGCTGGGGCCTGGCCCACTCCTCCACGTCTCCCCTTTTACTCCCGAATCATCAGTTTGCCCTTCTGGCGTTTACTTGCTGCCTTTCATATTTTTTCCTCCTGCGAGATGCGATTTCATGAAAATAAAGAATTTGATGAGCTTGATATATTTTTAGCAAAATTCGAACTAACAGTTTGGCCTCACAAAGCAATATGAAATCAGAGTGAAACAACAACCAAAAAGAAACTGAAAAAGCCATTCAATTGCCCATCTCCCAAGAAGCTGCATCAGTGAATTTGTCAGCCCGGCTTTGGGAATAGAGGGACAGCCTCGGTCATTTGGCCGGAGTGGACTCTGCACCTCAGAGACGTAGATGGGATGGTTAGGAACATGACTGCTGTCTCAGCCAAGGGGAGAAGGTGGAGCTAGGGTCAGACCAGCACCACACACGTAACTGTTGGAGACGTTGATCTGTAAGTGGGGAACACTGTTGAAATCTTTTTTACGCCTGTCGGGTTCCATAATAGGAAGTTTCTTTATGAGCTGGTACAGGGCTGGGTGCAGCTCTGGGTCAGCACTTGCCTGGCATACATGGGGCCCAGGGCTCGATCCCCAGCCCTGCAAAACACACACAGGCTCTCAAAACTGCTGAAGAGAGAGCAGAGTGGTGGCCTGGGAACACCAACGGAGGGGAAAGTCCTCAGGGTCACCTGAGGCAGACTAGAGAAGAGTCAAAGTCTTAGAAAGTTTTTCAAGAAGTATTTTTTCTGCGTTGAGAATTTCCCAGGACTTAACTTGAAACTTGTGTCTCAATGGACACCATAGAATTAATGAAACTTCCTAAGATTTTCTTCCAGGAAAGCCATTTCTATTGAAATTATCCAAGAGTTCAAGGAATCTGACTACTAAAAAAGAAGGAGAAGGGTCCTTCTCCTGTTACACTTTCACAGATTGGTGGTTTTCGCCTCTTGGTCTGTGTCCTTGGAATGTCTGTTTATTCCTATGGCAGAAATGGCCCCTTAGTGACCACGACTTGGTTGTATTTTGCTTTCTGGTCAGGATCAGTAGCCTTTGCTTGTTTTGAATGGCCTTGGATATTCTCGTGCTTGTTTTGCTCATTTCTGTAGAATAAAATCTCCTCTATACTTGGTCGGCATTTCATAGTCTGCCGACTCGCCTGGGGATTAGTGGCCATCAAAGTCTCGAGTCTGTCCGTCCTGTGAACTCGGGTGACATGGAATCACTGTCCTGGGTCTTGGTGACTCTAATTAACCACGACAGCCTGGCATTGGAGAACGCTGGCAGAGCTCCAGGAGGCCAGCCCTCAGCCGGGCCTCAGGCGCCGAAGCAGCCGGCAGCTCTGAACGGCTTTAGGGGAGAGTACGTGTGTCGAGGTTGCCAGACTCACTGGAGAAAGGGCAGAGCGTGCTGGTGGGGACCATCGAGGACCCGAGTGTGTGTGAGCCCAGAGAGGCCAGGTGGTAAAGCTGAGAGGACAGCTGCATTCATGTAGCGTCACCCATGATTACTTTCTGTTTTTCAATTTAGGATGCATTCTTTTATTTTATGTTTGCCTTTGCTTTACTTCCTATTTTTTTATCGTATCTTTAGATGTACCTTTTGCAAACAACCTAAATATAGGCTTTTTCTTTTACTCACTCCACGAGGCCTCTTCTCCCAGAGCGGGATTTGACTGTTTATTATTGACTGTGACCACAATTTTCCCATAGGCTTTAGTTTCATCACATCTCATGCTTTGACTCAACTATGCTTTGTTGGTTTCTCCTGCATCAATTTGGTGTCCTGCAGCTATTTCTATTTCTCTAGCAATAACCTCCAATAACTAAAAAATTATTACTACAGAAAAATCATCCATTAAACAAAATAAAATCTTTAGACTTACTTTCATTCTCATCTTCTATGACTTTCCAGATTTTGTGAAAAGCCTTTACTTTCATTTCAAATGATAATTATTTTTATATTTAAATTATTTAATAATAAGTTCACTAAATGTTTTAATTATTTTAAAAGTCATGTAAAGTATACTGGTTGGGCTAGGGGTATAGTTCAGCAGTAGAACATTTGCCTAGCATGCCCAAGGCCCTGACCCCCACTACTGCAGAAAAACACAAAATAAATAAGAAAAACTGGCTTAAGCACTCATCTGTTTTGTCGTTGTTTTTTGGTGCCAGGGATTGAAACCACAGGCTCAGGCTTGCTAAGCATGTGCTCTGCCTTGAGCACACCCCAGCCTACTTTGACTTCAGTTTTTTAACTTAAGAGGATATTTATTAAGGAATTGGTTTAGGAGGTTGTTGGGACAGACATTCAGATATCTGCAACCTGGCAAACTGGGAAAACTGGTGGTGCACTTCAGTCCCGAGCCTGAGGACCAGGAGCGCCAATTCCAAGGGCAAAACCCAGCCCTCACATCTCAGGGACAGAGGACTTGCCCTTCCTGAGCTTCCTGTTCCAGATGGGCTGGAGCCCGCCTACCGCAGCAAGGACGCACAGCTTTTATTTCGTGTTAGTGGTATGTGCTCACTACAGGAAATGGTTACACTCACCTGGGGGCATCGGTACATGTATGTGTCACATGTTGACACATTTTTACTTCCCCTGCTCCCAATTTTGATTTAAAACTTTTTATGTTACAGTAATTTTAGATTCATAGAAAAATTGCGAAGATAAATTATTCCTGTATGCACTACACCCAGTTCTCCTAACATTAACATCTTGCTTTAATAGGACTGGTTGTCACACTTCATGAACAAGTATTGATGTATTTTTATCACTGAAGCCTCGTCTTTTTTCAGAGTCACTTAGTTTTTATGAATGTCTTTTTTTCTTCCAGGATCCCACCCACAACAGTACATCATATTTAGTAATGTCACCTTAAGGCTTCTCTTGGTTTGTAACAGTTTTTTAGACTTTTCTACTTTTTGATGACCTAGGCAGTTTGATCAGGTGTTTTTGAGTGGATGTTTTTCTTTGGTGGTTTTTTTTTTTTTTTTTTGACAGAGTTTCACTGCAGTTCAGGCTGGAATGAACTATGTTCTCAAACTCACAGCAATTCTCCTGCCTCAGCCTCCTGAGTGCTGTGATCACAGGCATGTGCCATCATACCCAGCTCCAAGTATTTCTTTATTCACTCATTTATTTATGTCAATATGGATTTATGGGCACTTATTTTTTACTTTGGATTATCACCCAATACTCCTTTACTCACTATATTACTCAGATTTTTCTAGCTTTGGCACTGGAAATGTTTTAGTTGGCCTCTGTGTGTGACACAAACCGTATGATTATTGGTTTGGGTTCTCTTGTTCTGTCTTGTTTTGTTTTTGTTTTGCTGTGCATCTGGAACCACCAGATGCCCCAGGCTGCTCCTGTATCTCATCACTATGCTGTGTGTGATCCTTTAATCTCTTCATTTGAGCTACTTTTGTTTGTTTTCCTAAAGAAAATTCTTAATGAACAAGACTCATGTCCTGTTTTGATAAAGAAATGTAAGATTTTTCGGTTCTGAGGACAAATATTACAGAAATAGAACAGATTGTAAACTGTCAAAGCAGTGGGGCGGAGGAGGAAAAGAACCAGCAAATGTCCTCTGTTAAATAAAATGGTCAGGAAGCCCCTGGTTTGGGACTGAGCTCCTGCAGGTCCAGAAGCAATGGGGCCGACTAACCATGGATTGATGCCTCCAAACTGAGAACCAAAAATGAACCTTTCCTCTTTTTAAATTGATCACGTCAGCTATTTTGTAACAGTAATGCAAAGCTAACTAACGCCAAAGAATGAGAAAAACCTCCAAGCTGACCAATTTCCCCAAAACACAGGAAATCTGCAGCCAGCAATCAGGAGGGGCCCAGTCACTCCAAGTCAGCACAATGAGAAGGTCCCCCTGCTTTCGCCCCCAGTGGAGAGAGATCAATGCTGAGCAACCCACTGTTGTGCTCCGTAGCTTCCCTGCTCCTGATCCGGCTGCCTCAGGAGAACTGTTCTGCTTACCCTCTGGGTGGGGTCTATTCCTTGGACGAGGGGCTGCCTGATGCATGAATGCTTGGCGAAAGTCAATTCAACTGCTAAACTACCTTTGTTGAAACTATGTTTTGTAAGCTTATCCACAAACTTCTGAGAAGGAGGTGAGGAGACGGAGACAGTGCCACCATCCAGATTCCGGGTGTGCACCGCCCAGCTCCTCCTCTGGGCCCTGGTAAGGAGGGTGCACTGGGGTTGTGCACAGGGCAGGCCTGTCTGGGTGCCAGCCCTGGATGAGGCCCAACTGCCTCAGCCTCGCTGTGTTCATGCACCTGTTCTGGGCTTTTGGCTTTTGCTGTCAAAAACGTCGTGCTCCATGGAACGCGGAGTATTTCGGGTCCTGTGATTCAAATAAAACAAAAGCTGTGAGCACTTGTTCCGTCCCTGTAAATCCTCCATTGTCAACCCTGCTGACAGCCAGGCCTGGTCCTTCCTTTGAGAGCCTGTGGCTGCCAAGCCCTCTGTTTGTTAGTTGGTCCAGAGGGGGTGGGTTTGGGAATTAAGTAAGTTCAGCTGCCCCACGCAGTCCTTCAGGTAAGTCAGCTTCATCTTCGCCATGCTGTGCTGCTCTACATGATGCCTGCTTCTTACCCTCTTATTTATTCCTGGGGCCTGGGAGGAGAAACAGGAGTCTATTTATATCAGGTCGGCTGCTTTACTTTGCTAAATGTGACAAATGTGGTGACATCAGAGAAACATCCCACTTGCTGAGCTGGGCAGAGAGATGGTTACTTGTATGTTCTTCTCACAGTCCCTGCAGCTCAGGGCGCCAGCCTGGCCGCTCTGCAGGTCCTGTCCCACGGTGACATTGTGGAGTATCCAGGAACCTGGCTTTGAGTTTCCAGTATGGGCTGGTGGGAAGCTGCACGATGCCCCTGTGCATAGGCGTAGGACAGGAGAGGTCTCTACGGTGCCCCTGTGCCTGAAAGAAGCCTCTGAGGTGTGCAGTGGCGTCTCTGGGATCCATGATGCAGGGCACGGGTAGGGGCACAGCAGCGAGCAGGAAAGGAGCGGCCATGACGGTGCCTTATCAAGCACAAATGACCGGACTAGATCACACGGAGGTGCCCTGGGAGCCAAAGGAGAACACATACTGCCTGGAGGGACGAGGGAACAGCAGCTCTGGAACAAGCCCTTCGGTTGCCAGCGCATCCCGGCTGCTCCTTGAGCCAGGGTCCGTGCTCAGCAGTGGTGCAGTGTGTGTGCGTGTGCGTGTGTGTGTGTGTGTGTGTGTGTGTGTGAAAAACAGCTGTGCATCTTCGGGGGGAAGGCAGAGCCCCAGCCCATCCCTGTCATGGATGCTCCAGTTTGGATCAGCCAGTAATTATCTCAGATGTCACAAGACAGTGCAGTGGAGTTTGTACCTTCGCTGACCACGGAAAGTGTCACTGTTCCCTGATAACAGGCCCGGCTTCTGGTCCAGGAGTCATATGGCCCAGCTGGCCAATCATATAACCTCAATCATCTAATCTAGCCAAGCGAAACAGAAAGCATTCACAATCTTATTTAAGCCCATATATATTTTTCTATATGAGACACTTTCAAAATAAAATTGAATGAAAATATATATTGTGTGCCCACTTCTCAGACCCAGAATGGCAGAGAGTACCGACTGAATGCACAAAGCTCTTCTCTCCTCCTTCCAGTTTTTTATCTAGACTACATTTCCCAGCCTCCGTTACAGTAGGACGGTCACATGACAGACTTCTGACCTGTGAACTGAAGCAGAAATGGTAGCAGCTCTGCCATTCTAGCTCATCAAACTTTGTACAATCTCCTCCATGCTGGTCCCCACTTCCTGACGGGGTGACCATGCCAGGGCAACAGAACCATGCCACTAAAATGGCAGACCCATGACCAGCCCAGTTCCTCAAGGATGGCATGGAAGGGAGCTTTTCTACCCACCTGGAAACACTTTGGACTGTTCCCGAGTGAATGTAAAGCATTGTGTTGAGCCTGTGCATTTGAGGTTTTCTTATTCAGTTTGTTCCATTCTAGGGAATCTGCTCTCTGAAATGAGCCTCCATGAAGCTGAGTAAAGAATCCTTGCTCGGGGGAAACTAAACAAAACAGAGCACACAACATAGGAAGCAGGTTGGGACCATGTTGCCACCCTGAAACTCTGAAAGGAGGATGAATTTGAAAAGCTCTCCATAGGGCCTAGTTAAGAAATCTTTTTCCTTCAGGATAAACACAATTAAGATCCTTGAGCTTAGAAAGGGAGCAAATGGTTTCAAAGTCCACAGATGCCTTGGTCTAGGTCAGGTCAAGAGACATGGAGCCATACACCCTGCACCTAAGAAGCAGCTTTAAGCCTGGCATGTTGACACATGCCTGTAATCCCATCACTCAGGAGGCTGAGACAGGAGGATTACCATGAGTCTGAGGCCAGTCTGGGCCACATGGTGAGTTCAAGGCTAGTCTGGACTACATAGTGAGACTCTGTCTCAAAAAAAGAAGATGAAGAAGGACCAGCAGCTTTCTTACAACATAAGTCAATGGGAACAAAAATGCCATAATCCAAAATAAATATAGGACACTTAGTATCCCAAGAATAATATTCCATATGCTGAAAACAAATGAGATCTAATAGGGTTTTGACAGACGGCCACCCCATAGTAGGCTGAGAATGTGACGTCAAAGATATCCATGATGTGTTTTCAAAACCTTTGCACTTGGATAGGAGGAATGAGAATTACTCCCCTCTCTACCCAGGACAAGACAAATCCTAACTGCTGAGCCTCTGAGGGTCTGGCTGGGAAAGGTCACACTGCGCTCTACATGTGGGCTCGGGAGACACCCGAGGAGAGTCCATTTGTGATCAAAGGAGAGGAGACAATAAACAAGGTATTAAATCTGTGAGATTTAAAAATGTGCAGGGGAAAAAGTACCTGCAGGAAACAGGATTGGACCAAGAAGGAGCTCCCAGCATGTGCAGAGGGAGGCTGGTGCGGGATTCCCAGGTGCAGCTCAGAAGCACTGAGGTCCAGTAGTCCACTGTGTTGGTCTCACGGGCCATTGTAAAGACTGCGGTTCTAGCAAGGGAGAGACAGAATCACTGGAGGGTTTGGAACAGAGGAGCCCATTGGTGCAGGGGGTTGAGCCTACCCTCTCCATGGAGTGCCACGCTCAACCCATGTTCCTTGTGCCTCACAGGACCTTTGCCTCCTGTGCAGACTGGGAGGGTGCAGAGAGTTGCAGGGTAAGCAAGGATTCAGGTACATTGGTCCAGAGTTGCAACGGGGAAGATGATGGCGAAGTAGATTCTGGATTACATTTTTTTTTTTTTATCCGTACTGGGGATCAAACTCACAACCACAGGCTTGCAAGGCAGGTGCTTATGCTGCTGAGCTAAATCCCCAGCCCCTGGGATTACATTTTTTTGTTTGTTCTTTGGGTTTATTTTTGATACAGGGAATCAAACACGACCTCAAACTTACCAAGCAGGTTCTGTGCCTGGCTATATCCCTGGCTCTGGGTTACATTTTGAAGGTAGAACCAACTGGAATTCCCTGATCGAATGGATGTGGGCTGGAAAAAAGGTTGCAAGGTGTTTGGACAGAGTGTCTGAAAGCTAAGAGACTATGGAAGCGGGGAGCTTGGGAGACGACCAGCAGCTGTGTCTGGGGCATAGCGAGGTTGAGAATCTAGCTTAGTTACCTTCTCACCACTGGGACAGAATATCTGACACTTGCAGCCTAAAGGAGGCACAGTTCATTTTGACTCACACTTCAGTCCACAACCAGCTCACTCCAAGGTAGGACCGCGTGGCAGAGGGGCACAGCTAGAGGAGAAGCTGCTTGTGTGTGTTCATGTCATGGTGCAGGGAAGCAGGGAGCACCAGGGGTGGAGCTGGGAGAGAGAGAGAAATCCACAGTCACCCTCAGTGTGACTCTCCCAAACCTGGCTCCACCTCCCAAGAGCAAGCCAGCTACAAGTCCCATACTCCAAACATTTTCCAAAGGTGTAAGCTACCGTCATGTGAGGCCTTGGGAACATCTAGATCTAAACCATACATTCCACTCCTGCTCCCACAAGGCTCATGTGCATATGGCAAGTAGGTTTTGTCATCTCTGAGAGTCTCCAAAGTGCTAACACTTCCAGCACTGTTTTTGTTTGTTTGGGGTTTTTGTTTGTTTTGGAGACAGGATCTCACTGTGCAGTTTGGGCTGGCCTCAGACTCAATGAGATTCTCCTGCCACAAACCTCTTGAGTGTCGGGATTACAGTTGTACACTATCATACCCAGCGAGTTCCAGTATCATTGAAAAGTCCAAGTCCAAAGTCCCCTTTGAGACTCAAGGCAAAATCTGAGCTGTGAGCCTCTGTACAAATCTAAAAGAAGTTAAACACTGCCAACATACAAGGGACAGGTAAACATTCCCATTCCAAAAGGGTGGAATAGGGAGAAAGAAAAGAAGGGGGTCAAAGCAAGACGGAAAACCAGCAGGGCAAACATTAAGCCCTATAGTTCCCTGTCCAAGACAAGTCATGAAAAAATATGAACTCTAAAGAAATTGGGCAGCCCCACCCCTAAGGCACTGCCAGTGATTATATTACTCACAGCTTCTCTCTTGGGCTGGCTTTGCTGACTCTTTGTGCCTTTCCTCAGATGCTCCATGTTCCTGGCTTTTCTAAGATCCTGGGGTCTCCACTGAGCTTCTGGCTTCACATTCATGGTTTGACACACTGCCCTCTCAGGGTTGCAATGCCCAGTCTCTTAAACCTTCTGAAATCTGGGTGGAAGCCTTTCTGGCCCCACCAGTCTTACATTCTGTATGCACCTAGAACCAGCACCATGTGGATGATGTCATGGTCGGCTGTCTCCTTGACAGCCAGGCCCCCTTGACTCATGGCTCCAGAGGCCTCTGAGTTCCTTGATGGTTGAACATTGTGAAAACAATTTCCTGAGTGGCCATTCTTGAGCTCAGGTGCCCTGGGGCTCTCTTCTCAAAGCAGTCTTTCACTTTTGCAGGGTCTTGCTCTGTCCTGACATGTCTTTAGCCATTTTTTTTTCTATTTTCCTTTTGTAAAATACTTGTTTTTGGTTTTTTCCCAATGCTAATCTTTTCAACATCCACACTCTCCTTTGCTCTATCTTTGCTGCAGCTTTTTTTGGACAAAACTGAAAACTTTAAAAAAAACCACTCAGCTGTGCCACTTGTTTTTGAGTCTCAATGTAGAGCTGGCTAAAAGCCCCCAACATATCCATGGTACACATTGAATGTTGAGTTGCCTTGAAATTTCCTAATTAACCAATTAGTTCACTGCTCTTAGTCTCAGTTTCCTGAAGTCCCAAGACAGGTGCAAAATGTAGACAAATTTTCTGCCATAGGTTATCACATGTGGCCTGAAGTCTAACTGCTAGTGGAGTCTTTCTTCCCACCTAATCCCAATCTTTTTGTTTGTTTGTTTGTTTTAACCAGGAATTGAGCCAAATATTTATTATCTGCTTTCTTGTTACCATTCTGGTTTTCTGCCCTCTGACCGGACTCTCCCATAAAGCTTAGCTCATAGTGTTGTAGGACTTCTCCAACTGGTATCTCCAAACTCTTCCAAACTCCTTCTTTCTGTAAAACAGTTCCAAAGATTTCTAAACCACATAGTCAAGTACAGTCATAAAGGTACCCCACTCCTGATCAAAATCTGTCTTAGCCACTTTTCTCATTGTTGCACAAGAGACTTCATAATACCCACAAAGAAAAGGAGAGGTTCATTTGACTCAGTTTGTAGTGGTTTCAGTCTATAGTTGGCTGGCTCCTGGGTGGGATGGCATGGCCCAGGCATGACGGAGAAGAGCTGCTCATGGCACGGCATCCAGGAAGTAGAAGGAAGGAGCTGGCAAGGGAGATACAACCTTCTAGACCCTGTCCAGTGTGACAACCAGGCCTCAGCTCCCGTACACCATGATCCAATCACCTTCTGAGGGTCCTGCCTATGACCAGTGAGGCTTTGGGGGGAACATCTAGATATAAACCATAACAGTACCCAAAGGACAGTGTCAAGTAAGAAGTGTGTTTTACATGGATCTCCAGTTCCAGGGGAAAGTCTGGGCTGAAGGCATACATTCAGACGTTATCTAAGTGTTACCGGCAAGCTGAGTTAGTTAGAAATATTATAGACAGTGAGACCAAGCTAGGTCCTCCAAGGAGCCAGTGCAGAAGCCCAGATACCTTGCAACTGTGGAGGAGACAGACGCCTCCTGCTGTGGGCTAGGCCTCAAGACAAAAGATCAAACAAATGCATCCGTATACTAGGGATTGGTATTCTAGATAGTTCTCTATCACCCTGAAGAAGTCAGGAATCACCATCCCAACCCCCTACGGCAAGAGTCACTGCTGCTTAAGAATATCTGCTTTCTACCTGACTTGATTCCTTCCCCATTTGTCCCTAATGTAATCAATTTTTCCTGAACAATTACTCTTATTGGTTAACCATAGTTCTGTCCCACCTTATGCCCGCCAGCTTTTGAGTTCCCAGTTTTCCTCACCTTGAACCTGTCCCATGATTTTACTCTATACAAGTCCCTAGAAAAGATAGTCTTTGGCAACCAGCTTGGGACCCCTTTTGTCTCTCTCAGACAGAAGCTTTCTTTCTCTCAATATATTCTGCTCTTAACCTCCGTTATTCTTAAAATTCATTCTTCAATTTTAGAGAACATGAACCCTTACCAGACATATAATAGGTCAGGAGTTTCAGTCCCTATATCATAAGTATGAATGGTGTTCATGCCTCAGGATTCAATGAGGTCACTCTAGGAGGGAGCGGAGTGTGGTTTCCTAGAAGCCACACAGAAAGTGTTTCCAAGAGAAAGCGACAGAAGCTGAGTCAAGCACTGTGAGAGCTCATGTGAAAGGCGAACAGGGAAGGACCCCTCAGTGTGGCCGTGTGAGGGTCAGTGGTGGCCTCTGGGTTAAGGAGCCCAGAAAAAAAGCTTAAGTGGACTTGGTGGAAGGCAAAGTGGAGGAGAGGAATTGGAGGCTGTGACAGTAGGCAACTCTTTCAAGCAGTTTTTTTTTTTTTTTGGTACCGGGGATCAAACTCACGACCTCGTGCTTGCCAGGCAGGCGCTTAAGCCACTGAGCTAAATCCATGGCCCTCAAGGAGTTTTGTTAAGGAGAACAAAAACTGGGGTGGTGGTTGGAGGTGGAAATGAAGTCAAGAGAGTATGTTCTTTTTTTAAGGGGGAAAAAAAATCACAGTAGGCTTGTATGTTGGTGAGAAGGCCTGGCAGAGAGGAGAGCCCTGAGGATGAGGGAAAGGGGAGGATGACTGTCACTCGGTACCCAGGTCGGGGTGTTCATTTCTGGACCGCTACAGCACGTTGCCCCACACCTGGTGGCTTAAAACAATGTTTGTTCTCTTACAATTCTGGAAGCCAGACATCTGAAACTGAAGTGTTGGCAGAGCAGCACTTGCTCTGGGCTCTTGCTTGTATTTGGGGAGAAATGGTGAACCCCTGGCGTTTTTGTTTTTTTGTACTGGGGATCGAACTCACGACCTTACACTTGCCAGGCAGACGCTTAGGCCACTGAGCTAAATCCCCAGCCCAAACCCCTGGAGTTTTGAATAGAGGAGAGACATGAGATCACTCACACTTGGGGGTGGAGCCCAGGCTTCTCACACACATTCCTGGCTGAGTGATACCTCTGCATCACTCAGATCTTACAGGATCACGGGCTGCTGCGTTGTCGGTGGAAGAAGAGAACCCATTCCTTGCCTCTGGCTTTGGCTGACTGCTGGCCTCCCTTGACCACAGCCACATCTCTCTGTTCTGCATTCACATCGTCTTCTCTGGATTGTTCATCTTCTGTCTGTCTTCAGTTTCCTTCTGCCTTTCTCTTGTTAGGTCACTACTATTATCCCAGATAATCTAGGATGATCTCATTAACTAAGATCATTAACTTAATCACATCTGAGAAATCCCTTTTTCCAAACAAGGTCACATCCATGGTTCCAGGCAGTAGGGCACTGTGGGGCACCAAGTTAGCCCAACACAGCAGATCACATGGAAGTGGGTCTGGTTCTCTGGGGTGAGCTGCCTTTGGTGGGAGCAGGGACAGTATCCCAGTGTCTGCAGAGGATTTGGTCCAGCTGAGGCTGCAGAGTAGCAGTAGTGGTGGAGAACACAGTTTCTTTTGCTGCTTCCGTTTCCTCAGTGAGATGAGAAAAAGGTCATTGGTGACAGTGAAGATGTGGAAGTTTCAAAACTCTGCGGGGGTGGGGGAGAATAAGTGTACTGTGGCCTTCCTGGAGCTGGGAGAATAGGTGGACTGGAGAAATATTAGCAGTGCAGCAATGTTGAAGCTCACCTCAGACCGAGACCCCTCGGCAAGGCCAGTCATCTGTGGCTACAGTCAGCGCCTGTGTTCAGGGCGGGGAAGGCAGGAAGTCGGTTCTATGCAGCCTGCTTTGCCAGCTATGAGGGAGAGGGTGTGGATGGAGGGAGTATGCAAAAAGGCGATTGTCACCATTACCATGGAACCTAAAGACAATGAATGTGGCACACAGGCCTGTAATACCTGCATTCTGGGAAGCTGAGGCAGGAAGATCACAAGTTTGAGCCAGGTTTGGGCAATTCAGAAAACTGAAAAAGAAAAGAAGAGAAACCGAGAGGGTATTAGGAGGATGTGAGATGGTGGAAAGTGGCAGACTCAAAAGATTCCAGGCAGTGGAGACAGAATACTAGCAGGAGCAGAGCTCAGAGCCAGGAGGTGGTGCTTTCTGGTGGGAGGGCTGAGCCAGACCATGGAGGAGCTGCAGGCGCTGGGTCTAGCCCTCGGCCTGGCTACGGGAGCTGTGGTCCAGGAGACCCAACACCCACCAGTGTTCACTGGGAACATGGATGGTGGAGGCACAGTGGGGCGGGGGGAACAGGGAGCTCACAGACCAGTAAGCAGGTAACTCTGGCCTCGTCCAAGCTGAGTCCCCAGGAGGGAGCAGGGAGGATGGGGAGGTGCTGGCCCCTCTGGTGGGGTGTGTGGCTGTGCAGGGGAAGAGCCCCACACAGAGACCTGCAGGACGGTGCAACTGGGCAGAGAAACACAGGGCCAGACCGAGCTGCGTGCAGAGCTACCTGCAGACACGCAGAGCCTGGCGCTGGGGCTGCCTTGGGCCTGCTTCTTTTTGGCCCTCTGCTGCTGCTTTTGTCAAAATGTAAAACAGGGACACTTCATTCCTTTGGCAATCTAGCAGACATCATAGTTGCTGAGCTCAGTGGGAAGGGAAGGCAGTGCCACACTGCCCTTCCCCCAGCTGCTTTCCTAGGGCGCTGCTTCCCGCCTAGCTATAGGGGCTTTCAGAGGTCTTGGGCCCAGGGCTCAGCGTGCAGGGCAGAGCTGGGGGTGGGGTGAGCAGCGAGTGACTGAGGCAAATGGTCCAGCCATACTGGGTGGCTGGGAGTCCCTTCAGGCTTCAACAGAGGCGAGCGTAACTGGTACATTTTAGGGAGATAGATGGACTGGGGCATAAGACCAGGCCCCTAAACCATGATAGGGTGTGGCCGTCCTAAGTCTGAGACTCCTTCCAGCTCCATTCTGCTCCCTCCCTGGAGCTGGAGGCTGAAGTGAAGAGTCTGCTCAGCCTTCAGGCCTGGGAGCCTGCGTGGGATGTGGGTTTGTCCACAGCGTGGGATGTCGGGCTTTGTGTGAGCTGATTCTCTGTCCTTATCTGTCAGCTGCAGGCTGTAACAGCCACCCACGGAGCCCAGGGAGGATCCAGGGCAGACTTCACAGGGTGCTGGGTGCAGCCGCGTGGCCCATGGATGTCAGCTTAAACCCGGACAGCTCGTTCCCGGTAGCACACCGTGGCTGTAAGGTGACCTTTGCATCTTTCGGGAAGGAGGCAGGCTGTTCTGGGAATGCGCCTGTGCGGGGTGGGAGGAGAAGGGCACCCCGCCATCATGTCCCGAGACTTGATTTGTAATCATCGCTCTGTTCCCCACATCTATGGAGTAAATGAAAACATTTTCCCTTTCTGTTCCCACAGCGCCAATGAAAGATGGTAAGGTCTTCGGCTTTGATGACCCTCCAGTCCCCCAGCCCTGCACTCCAGTAGCCGTGTGTGTGTGTGGGGGGGGCAGCTCTCTGGTGACAGCAGTGGCAGAGGGGCAATGGCACCGGGCTGCTCATCCTCCCAGCCTCTGCCACCTCTTCTGTTCATGAGCATCGGCTCCGGGTGCTTCTGCACACAGCAGCGGGAGGAGGGTTTAAAAAGGTGGATTTGAGCCTGTGACTGTGTACCTGAAACCTGCAGTCATCAAGGCCAGGGGGGGTGGCCCAGGGCTATCTCTCCCCCTTATCTCTCCCCTGGGCCTCTCCCTCCACCTGCCACGCTGGCCCCAGTCCTCCCTGGTGAGTGTGTTCTCCTTAGAAGGCTCCCTGGCCAATTACCCAATTCCGGTGCCCATGTCCATCCTTACAGTGCTCCCCACAAGCTCACTGAGCTTCTCTCCTGGACTGGAGGGCCAGGGCAGGAATGCACCTTTTTTTTCTCTTTTCTATCTGCCTGGCCCTGCCCAACATCTGCCACAAGCAGGCACTTGCAAAGTATTGTTGAATAACTTAGGCACCTTCTTACTTACCTTTTTAAAGACAGGGTCTCAGTATGTTGCCTAAGTTGGTCTCAAGCTCTTGGATTTGAGTGATCCTCCTGCCTCGGCTTCCTGAGTACTGAAACTATAGGTTGGTGGCACCTGGGTACAGCTACCTTCTGTATTTCCTTCTATTGTTGACCTAAACTAGCACGTTAGCTTGGGTCTGTTGATTGGGTGTCTTCTAAGGACCAGGCTCTGTTTTTGGTGCTGGAAATGCAGCAATGAATAAGCAACAAAGAATCCTGGGTCGCAGGATGCTTTTTCGCTGGTGAGTCAGGAATCTGTTATGCATGTTCTGAGTCACATCCTAGCCGATTTGATTTGTTCAGCATCCACTTGACCAAGGGGAGATGGGAGCCTGACGGCAGGAGACAGAAGGAGGGAGCCTTCTATCCAGTTCCCCACGCAGCTAAGCTCCAGCCGCTTAGAGCAGTTGTACCTCTCTCTCTCTCTCTCTCTCTCTCTCCACTCTCTCTCTTTCTCTTCTCGACCTCTTTCTCTCTCATGCTTTCTGCTCCTGATCTTTTCCCACCCCTATTGCATGGAGCCACTTCCCCAAAGCAGCTCTCTGGTTGTCTCTCGGCTTCCTGGGGAACCAAGCTGACCCGGACAGCATTTGAACTCCTTCTGTCACTTATTTCCACTTCTCTAGCTTGGGTGCTGCTCTCTGGCCTTCTTTGGCAGCATAGAACAGATGGATGGCATTTGTTGTATTTCCCCACAGTCATAAACTCAGGGCGTGGCAAATGTCAAAATCCTATGTTGGTTTTGACCTGACCTATGGACAGGAAGGAATGCAGTGCTGTCTGTGGCCTAGGCGAAGTGGACTCTGCTGGGTGGACGTTGGATGGAGCTGGCGATGCTCCTCTGTGTGCCCAGCTGGTTCCTGGCTGAGTCCCTGCATCTGACTTGTGGCAGCAGGTCAGCAGCCGCTCAGGTGGCTCCAGGCTCTGAGTAGCCCTAGCAGGCCACTCCCTGCAGGGGGCTCTGCCTGCCACCTGCTCCTCCACCCCTGGGGGTGGGAGGAGGAAGCAGCCCTTCCTCCTTAGTGGGACCCTTGGTCCTTCATCTGCTACTGGGGCTGGGAACCAGATGTCAGGACCCTGCGCCTGGAAGGCCTCAGCCAGGAATTCCATGGATCAAGTGAATTCAAGATTCTGTGCCAACCCTGACTGTCTTGTGCATAAAGGAAGTGACAGGCAGCTGGCAAAGGTGCATTTGACAGAGCTGTAGTTTCAGGGTTACCACGAGCAGGATGCTTCTGTGACCATGGAGCCCTTTTCCCCTCAAGGCTTCCAGAAAGTGGGAAGGTGAGGCCCACAGACTCTGATCTTTGTTTTTTTTTTTTTTGACTCTGGTCCTCTTAAACGACAGAGCCGAGAGGAGTCCGGTCCAACCATTACACTTTCACTGGTCTCTTCCCATTAGTGGCCTTGCTGTTGGTCACAGTACCACCTCTAGTCTAAGTCCTTAAAGACAGCTCATTGTATTTGCTGTCACGCATTCCTGGGTGCCCACACACATTCACATGAGCCTGGCAAATAGCTGATGATTTTTTTGGTGATAGAAATTTTGACATACTTTAGATTTACATTAAATGTTAAGAAATGATGCATCCCTTGGCGTGGTGGGGCATGCCTGTAATCCCAGCACTTGGGAGGCTGAGGCAGGAGGACTGCCATGAGTCTTGAGACCAGGCTGGGCTGCACAGTGAGCCCAAGGCCAGCCTGAACTACATAGTGAGACCCTCTCTCAAAAAAAAAAAAAAGCAAAAAAAAAAAAAAAAAAAAGCATCGTGTAGTCTCCTTTGTTGCAGGTTTTGAAGGCTTAGTACGCTGTCACAAGTAGGATACTGACAGTCACCTTCCTCACTCAGATTTTCCAATTTTCTCATACCTGTATAAGTTCTGTGAAGTTTTATCACTTCACAATTAAGATACTTAATCACAAAACACAAAGATCCCTTATGTTGCCCTTTTATACTCACTGCTATGTCCCTCCAACCCCTTCCTGATGCTATTTCAAAATCGTTCTATTACAAATAAATCCGAATTTACAATAATGCTCTAGTACACTCTGTACCAGGGTCACCGATGGCGTCTGTTGATGCATCACTCTTTCCTATCAGTGTGTGTCTTTCCCCCTGGAATCGCTTGAAGGTAAGCAGACTCTTTACCCCTGCAGTGTGTTTCCTAAGGACAGAAATATTCTTATGCACAGGTGTAGTACAGATTATCAACATCCGTGAATTTAACATTGATCCGATACTTTCATCTGCCACGTGGATTCTGCTTTTTTTCAACTGGAATGTCCCTTATATCCCACCCACTGCCTTTCAGGGTCCCATTCAGTTGTCATGGCTCTTGGCCTCTCATCTGGGACACTTCCTGTGCCTCCTTTTATCTTTTGTGACACTGAGACTTTGGGGGACACCTCTCCACTCCTGTCTAGGGGCTGCTCCTCGTCGTGGGTATTTCTGAGGTTCTGTTCTTGTCAGATCAGGTGGGGCGCTGGCCAGGCCAGGCCCGCGGCTGCCTCACCTGGCCAGGGGTCACCCCTCTGCCCTTCGTTGTAGTCCCGGGGCCCGGCACGCTCTGGAACTGGCGTCCCTCGGATCCCTGCCTGCAGCACCCATCTTCCCCGTCAGGCCGGCCTCCCGCCTCTTCGGCTCCGGTCGCAGTCTCCTCCCCGCGCCCTCTGGGCCGACGCCAAGCAGGAGAGCAGCCTGCGAAGCCTCAGGAAGACATCACGGGCTCTGTGTCCTGCAGGATCGCGCGGGCTGCTCCCGGGCCCCGCCCTGCCCCGCCCCGCCCCGCCCCTGCCCTACCCCTGTCGTCCTCGCCCTTTGGTCGCCTCTCATTCAGCTGCCTGATGCTGTCTTCCACGCGGGCAGGGATTGGCCTGAGGACCGCCCCGGGTCCGTGCTTCTGGCTGATGGGCGCGCAGGGCGGGGTCGATGATTTTCTGACTCGCACTCGCCGGAGCCGAGCGCGCAGCCAGCGCGGACGCCGGTGGGCGTCTCGGAGGAGGCGGCTTGCGTGAAGCCGGGTGGGCGGGGCCAGGAAGGGCGTGACTGGTTGGAACTCGCGGGGCGGGCGTGTTGGGCGGAGCCTTGGCTGGCGGGCCCGGCGAGTGGGTGGGGCCTTGGGTGGGCGGGACCTGCGCGGCGCGGTGACGGCGGCCGGGAGGTGCGCGCCGCCGCCTGCCAGGAACCATGGCGAGAGCCCGCGCCGCGCGCCCCGCGCCCCGCCCGCCGCCCCGGAGACCCCGCGCGCCCACGACCCCTCGCCCGTGACCCGCGCTCGTGACCCCGCGGGAGGCGCCGCGGCCCCGGCGTCCTGAATCCCCGCCGCGCGGGAGCGGAGCCCGAGCCGGGCCGGCGCAGCACGCGGGGACGGGAGCTGAACGGGTTTGCGCCCGCGGTGTAGCCCTGCGCGGGTCTCCGCCGCCGTGGTGACGGCGCGACCTTCAGGAGCGCCGCAGAGTCGCCCCGGCCTCGCTCCGAGGCCGGCCACCCGCAGGTAAACAGCGGTGGCATCTTGTCTCTGAAGTTGTGTTAGGAGGGTGCGAAAGTTAGGGCGCTGCAGCCAGGCGCCCCTGCCTGACCCACGCGCCACCTGAGCGCGAGAGTCCAGGCCTCCGACGTGTTGCCCGGACCCTGTCTGCTTGACGCCACCGTGCAGCCGTGTCCCAGTCCCTAACTCGCGCTGCAGAACGCACCAGGGCCGTCCCCACTCCTGCAGGGGCCTCCGCTGCACTGGGAACAAGCCGTTCCAGGATCTTCCAGCTCTCAACTTCAGAGCAGCGAAGCGGGCCGGACCCCAGGCTGCAGGCGCGCCCCCAGCTCGGGGAAATGACTGGTGGCCAGATTTGCAGAGCCGGAACCTGAGGTAACAGATGGCAGCCTCGCCCTCGCCCTCCTGCTCTTCGACCCCTGATCCCATTTATCACAGAGGACCCAGACAATGTAGGGCCAGGGGCGGGCGCTGAGTTGAGCTAGAAAGCGCCAGTGCAGCGGCTTTGGTTTCAGCTTGGCCCCAGCGCCAGAGCGTTTCCTGTCGGAGCCCCAGGGATCGGTGGGGTTTGGTTTCCATCACTAGCGAGGTTCTCCCCAGAGGGTGTCAGCACCCTAGCTGGGCGGCTGCTGCTCCCACACTCTGGTGAGTTAAGGACACTGGCCTTGGGGTGGGAAACCGGGATTCACAGCCTGGCTCCTCTCTCTCCTGGCTCTGTGGCCTGGGTTCCTAACTTCACCGAATGGTAGTATTAAAGGGACAAATGAAAGTATCTGTAAAAGTTGGGGTGCTCTAGGAGAGTTTTCAGTTCTCTTTCCCACTGGAGCTCCCACAGAGGTAATAAATCAGACCTTACTGTTGTCTTTTGTAGTATATTGTGCAAATCAGATCTAATACTTTAAAGGGCTTCGAAAATAATAGAACACTGTTTACATCAAAAGGATTTGCTAAACTTTCAGTTTCCAAACCAACATCATTTTACCGCTAGCTATCTTGTAGGACTTTGTTTCTGCCATTATGTCCCTGTCCTGGCCTTGCACATAGTAGGCTTCACTGTGGGAGGGCCCCAGCTTTTCCACCTGGACCTGGTGCCCCAGTATGGAGAGTGAGCCTGGGCTTCCCTGCTTTGTTGGCTCTCAGTGACACGATGGTTCTGCGGTGCTACAGTCACTGAAAGAGGGCCAGGGGGCTGGCAGGCGGCTGCCTCTTCCAGCCCCACAAGGGGCAGTCTCTGTTTTCCACTGAGGGCTCATGTGAGAAGGACATGGGATGGGGTAGGGCTGAAGACAACCCCACGGGCTGTGGATCCTCTGTAAAGTCTTTGTGCGGTCAGCACTAAAGTTGTGTGCTCCCTGGCTGGGTGGTTTGGGATCCTTTAACAATCACCATCCTCTTCCAACAGTGGTGCTGTGGCCCTGGTGTTTGCAGGTGGACCCCAATCTGCTTAACCTGTTTGTTTTTTTTTTTTTTTTTGTTTGGTACGGGGGATCAAACTCACAACCTCACATTTGCCAGACAGGTGCTTATGCCGCTAAACTAAACCCCCAGCCCCGCTTAACCTGTTTGAATGTGGAAGCACTGTGGTTTCTGTGGGGAAGACAAAAGCATGGCTCTTCTGGAGGCTGGAGACGGCAGGGAGACTCTGGCCAAGAGGAGACACATGGGTCCTAGGCTTCATTCTGCAGCCTGGGGTCACGGTGGGATGCACGGATTTACCGAAGAAGGGCCTTCCTTCTGACAGTGCTTTTCCTGCCTGTCTTCTTAGTTGTGTGCAGAAGGGGCCGTGTTCAGTGCTGAGGAGTTCAAAGTCGTGATGATGAGGTGGTGCATAATAGCACACGTACCGCCAGGTAGTGTGCAGCTGCTTAAAGAGAGACTCTGTGTAGCTTGTTCACTGGGAAGCCCATTTAATTATGGGATCATTCACAGTGCACCTGAGGTGGAATAGGGTGTGGGAGGGGCAGGGCACCTGTGAGGGCTTGTGCGCCAACATTCTAGGAAGACCTGACGGGGCAGACCTCTCTGGTGGTCACTTGTGGCTCAGGACAGTCCTGGGCCTCTATCTGACTGCAGAATGGTTGACATTGATGTTTAATTTTGTCTCTGTAACCTTCGGAGCAATGGAAACTCAGGAAAGGGGGTTTGGGAGCATGGCCTGAAGTTTGTAACACTTTCAGTGTTAACCCAGTAGTTTAGTCCTTTGAGAAAGAATAGAATGTAGGATTCTTTTTAAAATTTTTGATAGGAGGGTATTGCTGTGTTGCCTAGGCTGTTCTCGAACCCTTATATTCATGTGATCCTGTCACCTTAGCTTCCCCATATTGGGACTACAGGTGCATGCCATGGCTCCTGGTTTGGATTCATCTTGTTTTAATATAGTAAAAGCCACTTTAAGTTGTTGTCTCAGTCAAAAAATGCTCAGCGACGGTGTACCTGGTCTTTTCTGAGGTCCTGGGAGGCTCCCAGCTTAAGTATGCAGGTACCCTAGTTTGAGGGTCTTGGAGCTGGTTGTTTCTAGGTTGTCTTCTAGGTCTAGACTGTATAACACACCAGGACACTCAAAAGCAGGTCATTTACCCAGAGCGAATGGACTGACATTTATACTAATGAGAAAAAGATCTGACATTGAGAGGAAGTAGTTATAATTAATAAACTAAAAAACCACCAGGCGATAAATCATATTTGGATAAATAAGAATGTGCTGTGGATATTTAGGGGACTTTAGAATCTCATAAAAAATAATTAGTTGAAAATAAGCATGAGTATGTGGATGAGAGACTGAAAGTGTCTGCTTAGCTTCCCTTTCGGAGCTTCCCCCTTTCTGCATTCCTCCTCAGAGACTGGACTTCCTTATGAAACAGTGTGAGGATGTTGAGGCAGAAATGCCACTGCCTGCTGACCTGTGTCCATTCGGATCTGCCTTAGATTTCGTTGCCACAGGTTTATTCATCCTTATTGAAATGGATATGAGTTAGATTTAGGAATGTGGGGCTGGCTGGCTGGCTGGCTGGCTGGCTTGCTTGCTTTCTTCTTTCTCGGGGTTTGGAGAGAAAAAGCGCCTATATGTGGAAGGAGAACTATGGGCTTTTAAAAGTTCTCTGTTAGTTCCGCTGGGATTCTGATGAAATCAGTCTTTCCAGACAGCTCTTTAATATCAGCACCATATGTCTGGATTATTTTGATGTTGATAGACAAGCTGTTGGTTTTTCAGTTTTGCAAAGAGTACAGTGGATGTGATCTAGCACAGGCTTGCCTCCTGGTATTATGTGTCCGATGAAATAATTTATTGTTTGGGATGTGGCAAAATATAAATGTCTCTAGAAAACTGGGCATAGTGGCTTATACCTATAATCCCAACACTCTGGGAGGCTGAGGCAGGAGGATCAGAAGTTTGAGCCTAGCCTGAGCAACTTAGCAACCTAGCAAGCCCCTGTCTCAAAATAAGTAAAGAGGGCTGGGGATGTAGCCAGTGTGAAAGCCCAGGGTTCACTCCCCAGTACTACCCCCGGAATGTGGGAAGTGGTCTGGCTGTACCTGTACCTGCGTGTTGATTTAGGATTCTGGGCCCCAGGAGCAGTGGTGTAGAAACCATCTGAGGACCACCAGGAAGCCTGTAGACCGGGGAGGACAGACTCCAAGGGGTCAAGTGGAGCCCAGCTTCGCAGGGGCACTAGGTGGATATGCTCCGGGGGAACAGGCATAGAAGAGGGTGCTGCTTATGGGGGGCTCTTGGCCTGTGTGTTTCTGCCTCTCTTTGGTCCCTGCTGTCCTGGCTCAGGCTGACTGAAGCGTGTAGGGTGCCCGACTCAAGGAAGGGCAGCAGCGTCACCTGCAGGCTTCGCACCTGCAGTCTCAGACCCGCCCAGCCTGAACCTGCACTGTCCCCATATCCTCAGAGGCCTTATTGTGAGGCACTGTCTGTGTCCACAAAGAGGCACAGAGTAGGCTTTGCAGATGTTGGGAGGAGCAAGAGGCCGTGCCACCTTCCCCTCCTGCCTTTCACTCCCGGCTTCATTCAGCCTCCCGTGTGTGCAGGGAAGGATTAGGGCTCTCAGAAGAGGTTTCTGATCCCTTTCTCCAACGCCACCTCTGCCCTTTGTGCATAACTGAAGCGTAACCGGGAGGCCTGTGGGGAGGGACAGCACTGCTTCTCAGCCAGTCCCTGTGGGTGCTGGTGCCACCTCCCCCTGCACATACCTGGAATGCTGGCTGCCAGTCTGAGTTCTGTGGAGCAGACCACTCCCCCTGCCCACTCTGCTGAGCGACCTAAAGCACCCGGTCACTTGTCCTGGGGCATGGCTGTCACGAGTCTGGGCAGCAGAGTGCAGCTGGGCGGGGGCCCAGCGCATGCCACCTGGCCCTGTCTTCCAGCACCCATCTCGCTGGCAGGTGTGCTCTGCCTGCTGGGCTCCTGCCACATCCCCACAGAGCCTAGCAGGTACTGTCTGACAAAGTCCTTTTCTTCCCCCGAGGTGCCCAGGCCCTCCTGGCTGTGGGGTCACAGGACAGCCCCAGCACAGTGACCATCTTAGAGAATGCTGAATGACAAAGTGTTTCATTTCACAATTTGTCTTTCTTACGGTGCAGGTGTACTGTGCGATAGTTTTAGATCAGTCTACATTATTGCGTGGGTACCACCACCGATTGTCTCCAGAGCCTCTTCATCTTCTCAGCTGAAGCTCTCTGCCTGTTTCTCCGCTCTGTAGCCCCGGCAGCCCCTAGTCTCCATCCCATCTTTGTGAGCTTAACAGTGCTTGGAACCTCATGAAGTACAGCTGTGCAGTGCGGGTGTTTCCCCAGCCCTGTGTCCTCGAGGTCCTTTTGCACAGTAGTGAACATCACAGTCTCGTTGTAGGGCAAGGTTACTACATCCCATCCAGTGTACCCCTCGTGCCGTGTGTCCTTGGCCTTCCTCCATCTCTGGACTCTCAGGAAGGTGCTACGGGGAATGCTATTGACTGACACCTCTTCGGGCCACTGCCTTCAGGTCTCTGGGGTACTGGATAATTGCTGGGTCGTGTGACCCTTTGGGGGTTGACATTTGGAGGAGCCGCTGGTCCATCTTATCGAGGCTGGATCAGCTTACGTTCACTTTGGTCCCCGCTGTCCAGCAAGCACAGTTCTTGGGTTCTTTATAGCCTCCCTGGCACCCGCTTGCTATGCGCTTGCTGTTTCTTTGTGTTTTGCACCGTGGCTGCCCTAGTGGGTGTGGCATGATTGTTTCTTTTGTGTCATTTACCCCACTCCATCACTGTCCTGCCTCTGGGTTGCTGGTTCACTCTTGGGCATTGCTGAAATGCATCCTTTGGGCAGCACTTGCATTATTCTGGTCTAGAGCTGCTGGCTTCCAGGCCCTGTGTGCTTTTGGTCTTTCCCTCTGCTTTTTCTTTACTTTTTAAACTTTTGAATGAAAATTGGAGGGCGTGAGTTGGTGGATGGAAGAAGAAAGGCAACTGAGTTCCTCAGTGTGTTTCTTTTTGTGACTTTTTGTTGCCGTGGATGCTGGTCCTTGAACCCAGGGCCTCGCACGTACTAAGCCTGTTCCCCACTGCTGAGCCTGCATTGTGATTCTGCACACAGGGTTCTAGTAGTGCGTTCAGTCAGCCTCTTGGTGTGAGTTAGGGTGCTCGCATTAGGGTCTGAGATCGCAGAGGTGTGGCAGCAGAGTTAGAGTATGCAGAATCTTGTTCTGTCAACTGAGGGGTCTAGAGAAAGGGTCTAGCCTGTACTGTACTGCAGAATTGAAACCTGGGAAGCAAGTTGGAGGTTCAGTTAAACTAAAGGGACCAGTAGTTTCTTGTCATGGTATAGAGTTAGAATTGGTAATCTTTGTGCCTGGGGATTAAAAGACACCGAGCAAACCAAAAAGAAGGGGGGAAAAAAAGAAGCCTGTGATTGCAGACGCTCTGTGTGTAGTAATGCAGAGGGAGGTGAGTTGTTGGAGTGCGGCAGTGAGGTGTGTGTGAGTCTCAGCGCTCTGTCTGTGAGTGTACAGCTGGCGCCAGCTGCTGGAATTGCTGGCTTCCTGGCTTCACAGTGGAGAGGAAAGGTTTGTCACCCAGGTGGTGGGCCTGATGTTTCAGGCTTCGCAGCTAAGATATCAAACTCAGAACCTTGTGCTTGCCAGGCGGGTGCCATGCCACTGAGCTATATCCCCAACACCTAGGCTATGTTTTAAACAAATTGTGGCTGTTCTGTGAACCAGACAGTTCTGTTCTCTGTACCCTTCATTACTTGAAAAATAGAATTCTTCAGATTTAACTCTTTGGGTAAAATGTAACATACAACCTGGGTATGTCCTTTTTTTCCTCTTAAAAAAGCGTGCTTGGCTGTGTTGAAACTGCAAAAAACGTGTTTCTTTTCATCGTTGCCTTGCTGGGGATGGAGCCCAGAGCTGTAGAACTTGCATGTGTTTCTGCATCACTGCTGTTGCAACAACTTTGGGTCGTTATTAGGATGTTATTAGGACGATTGCCTGTGTTAGTGCCCTACTGGGCCCCAGTAAGCATTTGGTGTTAGCCATCATTGTGGGTGTTGTTCCTGAGCTCCGTGATCCGGTCCTCCACAAATCACTTGGGGCATTCCTGCCACGCCCTGGG
This sequence comes from Dolichotis patagonum, assembly GCA_004027295.1. Classification (NCBI taxonomy): domain Eukaryota; kingdom Metazoa; phylum Chordata; class Mammalia; order Rodentia; family Caviidae; genus Dolichotis; species Dolichotis patagonum. Next base: position 24,100 of record PVJX010003165.1, on the reverse strand, counting down.
GGACACGCTGGCCTTGGTACCAGCAGGAACAGGAAAAGCCACTGTGGCTTAGGGTATTGCTGTGGGGTGTAGTTTTGCTCATCTGACAACCAACTTCCCTGCTTTGGCTTTGAGGACAAAGAGTTAACTTTGCAATGGTCCCAAGGCACTAGAAAAATCCCTTAGGACTTGATATTTAGATATAGATATCAAGACATTCCAAAGGCCTCTTGTGGAAAATATGTAGTTTGTTGTTACATATTTGAGAAAGTCCACTTTCTATTTGAGAAAACAAGCAGAAACGTTTTTATTTCAAGAGTGGATAAAAGATGTGAAAAGCAAGTCATTGTTGACTGATGCAGTAGATGGGTTTATACTGTACTCAGGAGATTGGGAAGTAGTTTGTATTAACAGAAAAGAGATTACTTTAGTACAAGAGGAGTGTTTTACCGATTGAATGTTACCCAGAAAACTTTTAGCTGGGCTAAGTCTCTCCATGTTTGAGAGGAATGATGCTCACTGACAAAGAATATCAGCAACAGTAACTATTCCTGAGGTTTGGTTCGTTTGTAGTCAAGCTTTTCCCTTCCTGGTGTGCTGAGTCCTGTTTGGAAGAGGTGGCATGGTAGGGAGTGATCACAGGAGCCAGACTGAGTTTTTCTCATAAACTCAGGGAAGTCACATCTACGTTTGGTCACCAGGCCAAGAAGGAGAGAAACTGGCGGGTTTCCATGGGCAGAGAAAGCCCGTGGCAGCAGGAGAGGCGGCTGGCTTCACCTCAGTGACTGTGTCCCAGGCCACCTGGAGGATGACAGGCATCTGCTGTGGTGGCTGTGGCTGGGAGGTGCTGGTGGGGACCCCCCGTGGCATAGGGTGTGAGGTCAGGAGGGGCTCCGCGGGTATGAGTGTGCAGAGGCCGTGAGCTCAGGCGGGCGCCATGAGGAAGTAGTGGGAAGACACGGGCTGGGGCAGAGTCCAGGGCGAGCCAGCAGTTTCCGAGGTGGAGACAGTGGCTGGTGAGGTGTGCTGGTGAGGACCTGGACAGTCCCCTTCCCCACGCACTGTGCTTGGCAGGCTTCTACGTAGAGGAGTTGAGGCCTGAGGGAATTTACCCAACCGTTGGGCAGAGAGCTGTGCTTGAGGTAAGGGGTGGGGACCTTGCTGTGCAGACAGGGGAGATGTCCTGCGTCACGAAGCAGGGTCCACAGGTTGGGGAAGCCCAGGGGTGCTGGTGGGGGCAGAGGGCGTTCTTAGGGTGGCTGTTGGGCTCACGGGATCACCGCAGTGAGTCCAAATGAAATATAGGATACGCGATCCTTCAGGCTGGCTTATGCAGAGTTGGTGTGCAAATGTTTGCTGTTGTGTCACTGGGGTTTTGCTGTTAGCACAGATGTTGGGGTGGTCGTGTAAATGTGGCCACATGCGAGTGTATGGGTTCTGTGGTGCTCATGACAGTCTGCACTGTGGTCCATCTTCCAAGTACTTAATAAAGCTGGGCGCTGTCTTTCCTGTCTTTGGTTTGTCCAGGGAGTATTGTTGCTCCTATGGGCAGGGCCTGGACCAGAGCCAAGCTCCTGACACCTGCTGGAGCTGTGAAGCTGAACCACGTTACCATTTACACTGAGCACCACTCTTGGGGCAGCGCACTTGCTTTCCTTCTGTCCAGAGCGTCACTCGGCAGGTGTCATTTCAACCACTTGATTCTTGTATTGAGCAAATTTGATGTAATTGTCATTTTTATATTTCCCGTTCTGTTATCTTATAAAAATGAATGAAAAAATGTGCAGTTTTTGGTCATCCTGTATTTGAATAGTTGGATGGGTGGTAGGTGGTTAAACAAGGGCCCTGAGAATACTCAGAAGCCCCGAGAAGTGATTTTTGTGCCTGTGTTGTGTGGCTTGTGCATGTGCTGATAAGTACTGCACCACTCTATGACCAATCCACAACCCCAGCCCAATAATGCAGTACTTCGGAAACTCTAAATACCAAAGAAAACCTATGGTAAACAGCACAAAAGCTTATGCAAACAGGATGGCCTGCACGAACCTCTGATCTCTCCCTGCCTCAGGCTCTGGTGTGGCCTGGCAGGCTGGGCACTAGGTGGTTGTGGTGGAACCAGGAGAGCTCTCCAGGGAAACCGAGGAGGGCACTGTAGCTTGGAGGTGTGGCCTGGGAAGGGCACGGATGGGGTTGGAAGGGTGACAGAAACCAGAGTGGATGTTGTGTCTTGCAGGGGTCTTCTCAGTATATTAAGCATTCCAACAAAATAGAATAATGTACAAAATATGTGGTAACCTGTAAAACACTGTGATCCTTGTCTTTGAGTTTTTGTGACTTTTGTGTCTTTGCTTGTGGCACGAGTGGCTCTGGTGTTTAAGTCCACATGTAGATTTGCCAAGCTTTCGTAACTTATTTATGGTGTTAACAAGGAGTAAGTCGTGGTCTTTTGTGTGTAACCGTGTTCAGCGTAGGGAAGGTTAATGATTGCCCATTTTTTAGCTAACCGTGTGATCGCTACTGATATAATTACCTGGTTGACCTCAGGATGGCGTGCTCACACTCTTAGGCGTGCTGGTGTGAGCCCTGAGCGTGGGCTGTGATGTGTGGCCCTCTTCGCCTCTTTCTGATGAATCGGTTGTGTTGCGTGTATTCAGCTCTTCCTGGCAGTCAGGATGTGCTGCCTGGAGGAGAATGAGGGACCCCGGAGTTTTCAGCCTCGGCTCCTGTTGCCATGGAGACAGGAGCGGCATCCCTGCCAGCAGGAGTCTACTCTGTGACCCTAGAAGCACAGCCCTTCCACCTCCGTGCAGAGATGCAGGTTCTTAAACCACTAGAGGCCTCTCCGGGCAGATTGCCACTACAGGAATTCCTTTCAGAAACTTGTGCCTAGAGGGTTAAAACTTCCCGGGCCAGGCCGTTCTTTGTCTTCCTCCCCGCCCCCTGCTCTGCTGCTGAGCCGGTTTCCTCCTAGCAACCCTCTTCAGGCTGGACTGGCTTCCTGCCCCAGACTGGTATCCCCCAAGCTGGAGTCTGGCCCTGGTGAGGTCAGAACCCACGCCCCGGTGGCAGGTTCCCTAGGCTTTTCATTGTGTGGAGGAGAGGATTTTTTATTAGCAATTCTGCTTCTAGTAGACAGAGGGATTCAGGTCCTCTCTTCCTAACTGCTGTAGTTAGTCTGTTCGGGGACTTCTTTCCACCCGTTAGCAGGACTCTCCTCTTCAGCATCTGTGTGCTCTGCCACTCTGTTCTTGGTTCTTGCTGACACCTGCCCTTCACCTTAGGGTCTCCCGCATCTGTGTCAGGGGACAGCTCGAGTGACTCAACCGGGCTGCCAGAGTGGTGCTGGGGAGCAGAGAGCCGAGGAGGAAGTGGAGTCCTTGCCTGAGGGTGGAGGAGAGGAAGGAGTGGTCACATGGCGCTGAGCTCACTCTCGGGACACCAGCTGTGCTATTCTTAGGGCTCTTCAAGTCCGGTGGGCGCGCAGATGTTCCCAGGCGGAGCTCCAGTCCCGCTCCTTCCCACATATGGCATAATGCAGCGCGCGCGGCGAGGACGGGCTCCAACACGTAGCTTTCCATGAGTTGCCTCACCGTGTTTCCCATGGACTTTTCCCTTTTCTTTCTCTTTCTCTGTCTTTGTCTGCTCTGTCTCCCTGGCTTTGTGTCTCTCCTTGCTGGTTTTCACTTTCTCTCTCTGCCCTCTGTTTCCCTTTGTTCCTTTCTCTCTCTTTTCCCTCCCTGCCCCTCCCCCACCCCATCTCGCCCCTTTCCCTGCTTTCCTGGGTCCTCACTCCGCCTGCCCCTCCACCCATCCTTCCTTGTCTTCTCCTCCGAGTCCTCTTCACATAGCCCTGTGTGGAGCTGGGAAAGAACTGAGTGGGACAAGAAGAAAGTTTGCGTATCTTAGCTTAGAAGTGTTCCTTGGCCTTGCGCAGAAAGTGTGAGGCAGACAGGTAAGTCCAGGCTGCCCTGTGCTGCACGGCTGGCTCCTGTCCCCTGCTGGCTCGGACACACTGTGCGAGATTGCTGGCAGGCCCTTCCCTGTCGTCCCTGCCCTCGATCCCCTTGTCACCTGTAGCAGAAACTGTCCCTCACTTTGCAGTGACTCATGTCCGCTTGGACACACATGCAGACTCCATGGGAACCCACTCAACACGGCTGGGCCGAGGTCCCACGGGTGGGGCTGCTCTGCCTTCTGACCTCAGGGTGCCTGCTGGGGCTCAGGGATGCCAGCATTGGTAGGGATGCGTGCGGTGCAGCGATGTCCACATTTACATGCATTTTATAAGTGTGACATAATTGCCTGACAATACATTTCAAAAATAATAATTTGAGCAAATATTCACGGTGCTTCTTTTAATAGTGTTTGCACCTGTTGGAGATACATTTTAAGAAACACTTCTGTAATCTGGGCATTTTTTTTCAAAAGAAAGTAAATAAATCTATTTTAAAAATACTTTTGGATTTTAAACATTGTTCAGCTGTAAAAGAGATGGGATAAAAAAGCCGAAAGCCTGGAGCCTTCCACAGCAGCGATGGCGAGTGGAGTCAGATGCAGCCTCCATGCCGGGATGCTTACTCCAGAAGCCGTGGTGGTTCGCTTTCCTTGGTGGTCAGCAGACAGGCATGGACACTGGGAGGAGCCAGGACCTCTGGCTGGACATAGGGCTGGGAGACCAGGGCCTAGGTGTGTGCTGAGTGGCTTCCCTGGCAGCTGGCCTTGGGGCAGCCAAGCAGCAGGTGGTAGCTAGAAATGGGAGGGGACGGAGGGGCAGCCAAGGTGTCTCTAGGGAGGCTGTGGACAGCAGGGACGTCCCCCCAGCCTGCAGGCTGCAGTGAGGAGGTGATAGTTTAACCTGAATGTGATTGGAAGCTGCTGCAGGATTCTGGGCAGGACAGTGACATGAGCTGATTGAGTTTTTCTTTGATTTTTGGTGCCTGGATTGAACTCAGAGCTTTCACACTGAAATACATGCCTTGCTCTTTGTAAAATGTTTTTATGTTGACACACAGTCTTGCTAAGTTGCTAGCTTGCCCAGGCCGGGCTCAAACTTGTAATTCTCCTGCCTCAGCCTCCCAGAGTTCTGGGATTCAAGGCATGTGTCATCACACCTGGCTGGGCTGGTTTTGTAAACACACCCCAGCTGCTGGGTGCAGGTGAAGCTGGGAGAGAGAGGGTTTGCAGTCAGTGGCTGGTGCGGGACCAGTGGCAGGGCATAATGTGTCTGGGTTGGAGGCTCTGGCCAGCTGGTGGGGTGGGCATTGGACCTCCTCAGGGCCTGGATCTGTGGCACACTGTTGATGGGGCCTGTGAAATGCGAGGGCAGCAGGAGTTGTCAGGCAGTGGGCAGGGACCTCGACACAGCAGCGAGGGGAGCCGGAGTGACGAGGCGGACATGGATCTTTTGTGGCTGAGAAAGTCTTTCCGTCGGCAGAGCGAGCAGGTGGGCCAGCGTCTCAGAGCCAGGTGTCAGTGACAGTTGGTTACAGTGCATCTCCGCTGTTTGCTTTCTGAGTTGAAAGTTCTCTGAGGATTCTGGCACAATTTCTTCTTTCTTGATACTTTCTTAGTGTGCATGTGCATCGTGAAGTTTGCCACCCTGTGTCTAGGGACATTGCCCTGTTTGACCTTCGCAGTTTGAACACCCTTCTCGTCAGTCAGTGAGTGCTGCCTGGCTCGGTGCAGGTGCCTCAGACACCTTCCCTGATAGGGCTGGGGCGGGGTGTGTGGGAGATTGTAAAGAGATTAAGGGCTGAGCCTGGCTCATCATCATCACCCCTGACCTGCTCAGCAGCCGGAGATTAGCTCCCTCCCACGGAGCTGCAGCCTGGGGGATGGCAGGGAGGTATTGGGGCTCACTCCATGGGAAGGGACAGTGTCAGTGGGGACGTGGTGCCCCCGGCCCAGGGCTGGCTGGGCAATGGCTGACCAGTGCCTGCGGAAGGATTCAAGAAGAGCGCAGCTGAGGTTCTCAGCAGAGAGGTGGGGCCTCTGGGAATCTGGAGTATTAGGGACAGAAACCATGCCGCTTTTGCAGTGTGTGAAGACCATTTTGGGGTCGCTGGGAGTGAGACTAGCGAGGTGGGCCTGCTGTTGACCTTGGTGGGACTTGGGGGTGCTTCCTTTGTGCCCTGACCCTGGGTTGAGTGTTGCTGTGCCTGGTATTTTTAAGACATTTTTTATTTCTGATGACACAGAGAGTGTGCATATTCACGGGGCACAGTATGGCCTTTTTGTCGTCCTGGGTGGTGTCACATTTTAATCATGGATGTGATGTGTAACAGTCATATCAGGATAATTGGCTTAGCTGTCCCCTCAGACACTGGTCCTCACAGTCCCCTCTACTAGCTGCTTTGACATATTCAGCTGCCCCACTGCACTGGGACCACCAGCAGTCACCCTGCCCGATACAGTCCTCTGCCATGTGACCCAGCCCTTGCTCAGTCACCACCGCTGTCATCGCTGTTCCCTGGGTGCCGAGCTTGTGCAGATGCTGCACCTGGAGGGGTCAGCCCAAAGGAGCAAGCTTCGCTGTAGCCCAGGACTCTTCTGGGCCTTTCCGTGCCCAGAGGGCAGATGAATGCACAGAGCCGACTCATGGTGTCTGTGGGGCCCCAGGACTCCTGTGCTATCTTTGCTTGCTTCATTTTTAATAAAAATTGCCCCAAGATGGTGGTGCTGAACACTTTTTAATCCCTGAAGCAAGTGTGGGAGCTGCAGCTGCACCGAACGAAGCTTCTTGTTCTGAAAGCCAGGCCTTGGCTGCTTCACTTGGGACCCTGTGTGTGTGTGTGTGTGTGTGTGTGTGTATTTGAGGGGGAGGGGGCGGCTCCTCTTGTCGCTTTCTGGTCAGGTCGGGCCCTCTGGAAGCTGGGGCTCTGGACTGGGTCTCCTTACAAGATGCTCTCCTGGTGGCTTTTTCTGGGCTGTTAGTGCTTTGCTCCACATGCCTGCCCCCCTGCTCTGCATACCCCCTGGCCCCTGTGCCCTGTGCCCCATGCTGCTAATGGCTCTGGCGATCTCAGCCTAGGCCTGAGTAAGGAGGACAGAGGACTCATTAGTGGCAGCTGGGCCCCTGACCTCCTCCTTGAAGTGGTGTGAGGGGTAATTATCGAGCCCTGATGTGGGGACAGGCGATTGCTGGGGCATGAATAATGCAATCTACCCTGTCTCTCTGTGGCTGTGCTGGGAAGCTATGGGGGTGGGGGTGAGGCCTGAGTGGGGATTCTGCCCCCCCCCCTTGTGTGTGTCTGAGCTGGGCAGCCTCAGGCTTCTGTGCATAGCGTGAGCTGTGTGTTGGGAGTGGTGTGTGGAGTGCATGCCCATGGTGGTGAGGGGCCCGTAGCTCTTCCTCCCTCTGCTCCCAGGCACCCTCGCAGGCGAGGACTTTTGGCCTGTGATGGGCTTCCCTCCCCTGTGGGACACCAGGCTCTGGTGACTCACCAGGCACCATGACTGTGTGTCGTACAGCAGTGACTGTGCCTGGCTATGTCACCTGGAGTTACCTGTCCCTCCTCTGACCTCCTCAGCTCAGTCCCCGTGTGCTCCAGGCCTCCTCCCTGTCCTGGCCACTGAGACCATTGTCCTTCCCTCATGTACCTGGCCACACCTGCCCTGCCTTCTGAGAGCCTCGGCATGGTCACCTGTCACCCGGCATGGGGACATCATAAACCAATAAAACACGGTCACAAGCTCTACCTGGACGCTTCCGTGCTTCCTTGGTTTCTCGCTGCCTCTACCTGGGTAACCAGCTCAGGCTCCGTGTCTCCTTTGGGTACCTGCCCTGCTGCCCTTTGCCTTTCGCACGCACCTTCCTGCCCGGAGGGCAGAGTCAGCAGGCCTGCCCTCCCTGCCCACTGTCCTCGCCGACTGTCCGTGTGGGACGTGCACACTGCTTGTCCTGCTTGAGCCGGTTCTCCTGTGCCTGGCTGTGTCCCTCTTGACCTGTCCATGGACTCTGTCCCCCTGCACTGCAGTGTACTGCGGTCTCTGCCATCCGTCAAGACTTTAAAGTGTCCTCTGTCCCTGTCCCAATGGCCACCAGACACCTGCGCCATTATCTGCTACCAGCAGCGCACATGCTGGAACTGAGTCCGTGGCTCCTGGCCAGCCTGGTGCCCTCCTGGGGTACAGGGTCTGTGATGCCCTTTCCTGACTGCCCGGAAGCTGTACCTCCTCATTCCCTTGAGCTTTTCCAGCCACTCTGCCTCCTGTGCCTGTAGCCACAGGTCCTGTCCCCGTGTGACCTTTGACTGCTGGTGTCCTCAGGTGCCCTGAGTCTGCCTGCCTGCTGTTTCCCCCGGGACCTCACCAGGGCTGTGGTGTGGTCACCAGCACTGCTCAGATCTTGGTCCAGAGCTGCTGTGGTCTCCAGACCTGTTTGCCTGCCTGCCATGCTCCGCAGCCTCCTGTTGCTGTGCACGCTGCTCAGGAGGCACCGCGTAGACGGGGCAGGCTGGCGTGGCCCTTGGGGAGTGAGCCGTCAGCCGTTGCTTGTGTGTGCTTGGGCTGTATGTGGGGCTTCAGCAGAGCAGGAACGCAGAGGGAGCAGAGGGTGTCCATCCTAAGGTGCCTGTCCTCTGTGGGGTGCACACGAGGTGCTGCCCACCTGTTCCCCAGGTGCAGAGCTGTCCTCGAGCCCTGGCCTTACCCTTGCTGCCTCTCCTTCTCCTGGCCTGCTGCCCCATGCCCTCTTGGACCTCTCCCGTGTGTCTTTACTCTGCTGCTAAGGAGCCCTTTCTGCTGATGTGGCCAGGAGCTCCCCATGGGGCCCAGGGGCTGTGCTTCCCCTCACAATGAGGCTGCAGAGCCTTCTCAGTCTCCTTGCCTGGCTGTACTCTCCAATGTGGCCTCTGCTGGGAAAGCCCTGCCCGCCTCTGTGCCTACCTGTCCTCAGGGGTCCTGCCCCCCAACCCCGTGAGGGCTGCCAACTTGCAATGAGGGAGCCTTCCCCACCAAAGGTGACCGTCTGTGCTGAGTTCCTGCATGGCTGTCAGTGACGTTTGTCTGTGGCCCCAGAACGTCTTTGGCGGGGGCTGAGGTGGGGGACCTGCACCCATGTGGCCTCCAAGGGCCATTCCTGCTGAAGGCTGAGGTCGCCATCCACCGGGTGGGACCTCCACCAGGGCAGGGGCTTTCTCAGGTTCACTTTCTGGGACAATGTAAGGGACAGAGGCGGCTGTGCTCAGGCCTGGTGTGGGGCCACTCCAGACGGTCAGAATGAGCTGCTCAGCAGGCGTGTGATCTGCTGGTGTTCTCTCCTGTGGGCTACCTTCTCTCTCTCTCTCTCTCTCTCTCGCGCGCGCGCGCGCGCGTGCGTGCGCGCGCATCATATCAGTACATCAGTTTCAATTTTGATGAAGTCTTATTTAGTTTTTTCCCCCCACTTGAAATAGAGTACTTTCGGTTGGCCTTGCACTTGCTGTGTGCTTTAGCCTGGCCTTGAACTCATGGAGATCCTTCTGCTTCAGCCTCCCAAGTGACAGGATAACAGGCTGGCTGGGTACCCATTTGTACTTTTGTGGCGTATTTAAGAAGCCATTGTCTCCCCAAGGTCATGAAGGTCTGAGTGTTCTTCTAAGAATTTTACAGTGTCAGCTCTTACATGTCTCTGATCCATTTCATATTAACTTTTGTGAGGTCAGGGCCCAGCACAGATAAATACCTGGGTGTCTTAGCACCATTCAATGAAGAGACTGTTTTTTCCCCAGATTGAGTTGAAAGTGAAAATGATCATAAAATTAAGGGTTCGTTTTGGGGTTCTCAGGTCTTTCTCACTGATCTGTGTATCCTTGCATTGGGACTGCATTGTCTTGATTACCATAGCTGTGTAGGAAGTTAGAAATCAGGCAGTGTGAACACTCCAACTTTGTTTTTCTTTATCAAGATCATTTTGACTGTGCTGGGTTCTTTACATTTGCATATGAATTTTCAAACTAGCTTGTTAATTTCTGCAAAAGACAGCTTTGAATATGTGGATAAATTTTAGGAATATGCCATTTATCAATATTAGTTTCCAACTCATGAATGTGAGGTATCTTCTCATCATTTTAGATACTCTTTTATTTCCTTTCATGGTGTTTGTAGTTTTCTGTGTATAAGTATTGTACTGTTTTGTCAAATTTATGCCTAAGTATTTTGTTCTTGTTGATACTACTATAAATGGAATAGTTTTCTTCCATTTTTGGAATGTGTGTTGCTATATATAACTATGCTTTTTGATGTATTGATTTTGTATTCTGCAACTTCACTGAACTTTTGTATTCTAGTAGTGTTTTTTGGTAGGTTCTTCAGACTTTCTATATTTAAGGTTAGGTCATCTACGAATAGAAGTAGGGCTGCTTCTTCTCAGTGTGGCTCTTCCTCTCTGGCCTTCTCTTCCCTGTGCTCCTCCCACGCTCTGCCCCTTCTTTCTCTCTTCCTCTTATTCTTCCCTTCTGTCTTTCGCCTCGTTGCTGGGGTGGAGCCCCCTGTGTGATACCGAGCAGGTGTGGTGAGAGTGGACAGATGCCTTGGGCTTCCCGATGGCCACATTTGGTGGTGACGTTGCAGGCGATGCTTTCTCTGTATGGCTGTGGAAGTTTTATGTCTGCTTTGTTGAATGTTTTATCATGTGAGGGTGTTGAACCTGCCAGATGCTTTTTCTGCATCTGTTGAGTCTGTGTGGTGTGCGTATGGTCATAACTTTTTGTCCTTTATTTTATTAATATGGTGTAGTTGATGCCTTTTTAGATCATACTAGTTTTTCAGGACTTCTGCAAGTGAAGAATAGTTTTTTTTTTTTTTCCCCAGTGAAGTGGAGACTTCTGAGTAGAGCTCACTTCTGGTTGCAAATTGTTTGTCATGGAACTAAAGCTTTGCCCATTTTCTTTTGGGAAATGAACCCAGGGCACCGCCTGCTTCATGGTGGGTGTATGTTCCTGGGAGGAGCATGTGTGGGTGTGCTGGCGTGCAGGCTGTCCGCTGTCCTGGCCATGTCCACTGTCCCCACTGGGACTCTGCTCAGCCATCTTCCCACCTTTCCTCCTCCCAGCTCCAGGCCCGATGCAGCCCTGGCCACCTTGTGGTCACTGCAGGTCCAGTGCCTCTTCGCCTTCCCTCTGCTCAGCCCCCTCCAGACCTCCTGCCCTCCTCCTGCCCCTTCTCGATGACCCTCCTGTCTCTTCTGGCCCCTGCTATTTCTCCTCCTAGTCCCCACTGCCGCCCTTTTTCCTGGGAATCCTTTGTCCCTGCTCTGCCCTTGCTAGCTCTGGACGGCTGCTGTCTCTGCTATTGGCCTGGGGTTTCTCCCACGCCAGACCCGGGGAGGTCACAGCCAGGCACTGCTGCCTGCAGGGTTGGTCCGTGGCTTGCTCTGTGGCACCCCCAGTTCTTGCTGTGGCCTCTTGGGGTGTCAGCGGCCCCTCCCCAGCTCCCTGGAGGGTTTGAAAGAGAGCAGTGCTTTGAGCTCTGCCTACATTCGATGACTGACACAGCAACCTTTGTGTTGGTGGGAGCCCAGCTTTTGGTTTTTAAATTATTTTTTAATTTATTAGAAATAAAGCACACTGATTACAACGGTCAGTGGCTTATTTTGAACAGGGGTTCTGCTCATGACCTGCTGTGGTGGTCTCTGGAGGTGGACAGGCAGAGGTGCTCTGACCAGCCAGACCTCTGACTAAACAGATCTGCGTGTTCTGGCAGGCAGGAACCCACCTTTCAGATGCCCCAGGCCCTGCATTGGCTTTTGAACCTTAAAACTGAGATTTGAATTTTAATAATGACCTTTCAGATCTGCTTTAGGATCTAATCCATTTCCATTAGCTTTTCAGTATTTTTAAGGTTATTTGAACTTTTTAAAAAATTTGTGTTTTTTTTTTGTTGTTGTTTTTTGTTTTGTTTTTTGAGGCAGAGTTTTGCAATGTAGCACAGGTTGGCCTCGAACTCACTGTGTAGCCCAGGCTGGCCTCGGTTGAGCTCGGTAGTCTTCCTGAAGGTTATTTGGATCTTGTTTGTGTTGCATGGAAGGCGTTTTCTCTGTTTAAAAGGGCAGCTTTCCTAGAAAGTAGTCAATAAATTGGATTTGTAGAGGCTGGCGCCAGGGCGGCCAGATGACGCTCCTGAGGGCTCTCTGGCCTGGCACAGGGCATCCACCCTGACCCCAGGGGGTCCTGGCCTCTGTGGGGCCCAGCAGGAGGGAGGTGCTCAGGATGTCAGTGCTGCCTGCCAGCTCCAGGACTGTTTGGTGCGGAGGTCAGTGCTGAGGCCAATACCAGCCTGTGCCTAGTGGCTTTGTTTTCCCTCCTGCGATGTGTTTTTTCACTTGAATGACATGATTTCTCTGGATTTTTAAGTTAGCCCACTTTCAGAAACTAGAGATGCAAAGACAACTTACTGGAAAATAAATCTTTACCAGCTGGTCACTGTGCTGCTTAGAGGTCCTTTAACCTGGAAAGTGGACCTGGCAGTTTTGCTCAGAGCAGAAGTCAGTCGCTGTGCAAGCTTGTGCTGTCAGAGTGCGTTTCACAGTGCTATGAAATGGACTTGTGCTGACTGTACCCTTACTTAGAAGCCAGACTCCAGTGTTCAGTTTTAAAGGTGGATTTTCAATGTTCTTGAATTCATTTAAGGTAAAACTGAATGCAGAAGTGCTTTTGAAAAATGTTTATTTGTGTGTCTTGGTCGCGTGCACTTGGGGAGTTGAGTGTCTTATGAAGTGCTGCCCTGTGCCGCCCCTGTGTCCTCCTCTGTCAGGGCAGTCTCTGGCGCCTCAGTGTGTACCTCCTGGGCCACAGAGACCAGACTTGGACCTGGAAGCTTTGTATCCTGGAAAACTACAGTTCTGACCAAGAAGCTTTGCAGGTGCGTCTCCTGTTGGCTTAGAACTGCCTTTGAGCGCATATGGGGAGGTCACATGGCACCATCTTGCTCTGGTCAGAAGCTGGGGCCTCTTGGGTGAGGTGGAGCGGGGTGGGGTCTGGCCTGGGCAATGTGAGCGAGGGTCCTGAGGTGCTGGTGGGCTCTCTGCACCCCGCCAGACTCTGGCCGCCCTCTCCGCAGGAGTTCGCAGACTTGTCTTGAGCCAGGGGGCGGACAGCCCTGGCTTGGAGAAGTGTGCAGTGTGTGTATTTCCCCTCCCGGGAGGGCAGAGAAACCAATGGCTTGAAGTTCACAATCACATCATTTGGGTTCGCAGGACTGGTAGAGGGCTGCTAGAGTTGACTTGTTTGGGGAGGGAGAAATGTGATTTTCCTCAAGACCATCTCCCAGCCAGAGGCCCACAATTTTGAATGGGTCATATTTCTGGGGCTGATTCTGTAGTGTTCTCCTGCTGATGAGCAAATGTATGCTTTTTGATTATGAATTCTGAATATTTTCAGCCTTGGTATTTCCTCAATGTTCTGAAGTAGCTTTTTCTTTTCTTTGGTTTATTAGGATTACCTTAATTTCATTTAGTACTTAAGGTGGTGCTACAGACTGATTGAAATTGAAGATCCCTATGTAAATATTTACCTAATTAAGGGTAACATTTTTATATTTTAAATTTTTATTTTAAAGGGGGTGAAGTTAAACACTACAAAACAGAACAGAACGGGACATAAGAAAGCATAAATTTCAAAGCTAAACAACCAGAGATCTTCATTATCTGTCTTGTTTTCTTCCAAATGGTTGTCCATATCTTTGCATATGGGGAGTTCATACTAAATAACATAGCCAATCTTTTCACAAGATGTCCAGTTCAGTGGCTCCCACTTGCTAAGCATGGGGTGGGGTGACAACATGGGAAGGGGGCACAGGAGGACATGAGATGTTTGATTCTTTTTTTTTTTTTTTTATTGGTACCAGGGATCGAACTCACGACTGCCTGCTTGCAAGGCAGGTGCTTATGCCGCTGAGCTAAATCCCCAGCCCCTGAGATGTTTGATTCTCAGCCCCTGAGATGTTTGATTCTCAGCCCGCGCGCCGGCAGACTCACAGTCGCGCCCCCCCCCCCCATGGAGGGGAAGAGCCCCTTGCTTCCCTGGCACCCTGAGTCAACCGCATGGTGCAGGTCCCGATGCACCAGGGCCTCTCTCTTGCCGCCGAAAGTCTGCCACACTTACCTGCTATTTCTTTCTGATGAATTGACCATTGCATTTCCAAAGTTCTGAAATGGCCAACAGACCACAGAAAGAATTCTCTTTAGGCTCCTGTTTGAAACCAGCAGCTACAGCAATCTGCTGGCCTTGCTTCAGGGCCAGAAGGGCAACATTTTAGTTACCTGTAATTGATATTTAAATTCATTCTTTAAGCATGGAAGATACTAGATTACACTTCTGAAAAGGTAAAGTGGTGTTGCCAGGGGTAGTGGTACACACCTGTAATCCTGGCACTGGGAGAGGTCAAGGCAGCATGGCAAGTTTGAGCCCAAACTAGGCAACTCAGTGACTTCACAAGAGCCTGTCTCAAAATAGAAAAGGGCTGGGGATGTGGCTCAGTGTGAGAGCTCTGGGTTTCATCCGTAGTACTGAAAAAAACGAAAGGAAACAAAACAACCCCAAACAAAACAAAAAAAACAAGGTAAAGTGGCAGAACTGCTTCATATCTCCATCGTTTGCCCAGGAGAGTAGAAGTATAAATGCTGGCATAAAGGCTGGTCACTTAGCACACGCGAGAGGCTGAACGTTGCACTCCTTTGAGGCTCCCTTTTCCTGTCCATCCCTCTGTTCTGGGCTCGGGAGTGAGAAAAGGAGGACAAGGAGGACGCTGAGCTCTGGTGCCCACAATCTGAAAGATCAGTCCACGTGTACAAACTTGTGGCTGATTTTTTAAAAATTTAAAGCAATAACTTGTTTTGCCAATTTTCATTATTTTGTGTTTGGAGCTGATGGTCAAACCCCAGATCTCCTGCATGCTACACCTGGCCCAGCCAGTTTTGAAGTTCTCACTGCTGGGGAAAGAGCAGAGCTGAGAGCCAGAGTCCACCCTGGATCCTGCTGTTCAGAGCGCTGGTGTTGAGGAAAGGGGGCATTTTTCGGGAAACTGAGCATGGTGACGTGTGCGTAGCCGTCCACTCGCTCTGTGGAGCTGGGGGTTGAGCTTCGCGTTGGAGCCACATCCCATCCTGCTTTCGAGTTCTGATTTGGAGACAGCGTTTGCTGAGTCGCCAGGGCTGGGCTAACCCTGATCCTCCAGCTTCAGCCTGCCGGGAGAGCCGGGTATACCGTGTGCTCCGCCTCCCCTGGCTCCTTTTCTTCTGTTTGTTTTTGAGACAGTTCTCGCCAAGTTGCTTGGGCCCGTCTCAGCCTCTCATAACAGGTGTGCGGCATAGAGCCCCGAGGCACGTAGCTTTGGACAGCCACACAAAGGCAAGTGTGATAGAGATGCCCTGTCCCTGCACCATGCCTGTCAGAGAGCAGGACCCCACTTCCCATCTTCACAGCCCTGCTGTCCTTCGGAGCCATCTCTGGGGACCAGGACAGGTGCCTGCAGAGTCGCTCTCCTCCACAGAGTCCCCTCTGTGGTGTCTAAGGAAGAGCAGGCCCGACCGTGGTCCCCTGAGGCCTGACATCGCCTTTCCCCTGTGTGGCCCAGCATGGCCCTCTGTCCAGGGGTCCCTGCCACACCTTTGGACGAGCCTTTAGAAGTGTCCTGTGACACTAAAAGCCAAGTGAGATGATGGTGGGCCCTGGTCCTCTCTTCACTCCTGGAGTGTCCCCACAGCCCCCGTGGGAGGCCAGCCTTCAGAATGGGTCTGGAGGTGCTATGTGACTACTCGCACAAGGAAAGGGTGTGGGACTCTGGTGAAGTGAGTGTCCCCAGGGCTTGAGGGTGGTGTCCTTGTCCTGAACCTTGGGTTGCCTATCCTGTCCCAGTTCCTCTGCGTGTCGTGCTTTTCTCTGGAGGCTGGAGAAGCTTCTAAAACTTTGGATGCCGTGCGAAACTTCTTGTCTACCACGGGGTGCTCGCTGGCCCTTCCCACCCAGGTCTTGTCCTGCCGTCCCAGGAATGCTCATCACCTTGATCTGTGAAAATTCCCTCTTTTCACTCCCCTCTCATGCTGGCGCTCCTTTGCCACTGATCTTGTTTTTCATGTCTTTTCTTAATTCTCATCCTCTCATTCTTGGAGATTTCTCCAGCCTTCTCCTTAGTCCTGTTGTGTGCTCGATTTTGTTCTCATTGCCAGTTTTCTGGTTTTCGGAAGCTTTCCCCAAAGCCCTTTTACTCTTGGAACCTGTGCTCTTCTTAGCTCTGGAGTCAGTGTCAGCATGCCTGATGATTTCCGACCTTTGCTTCTCGACTTGCGCTGTCTCTCCCACCCTCTTCTGGTTTGCTCAGGTGTCTCCTCTTGGGGACCCTGAGGCTGCCGATTGTCTCCTGTCTGATCTAAGTGGATCTCTCTGGTTCCCTCCCTGCCTGACCACTG
The DNA here is from genome assembly GCA_004027295.1 of Dolichotis patagonum. Classification (NCBI taxonomy): domain Eukaryota; kingdom Metazoa; phylum Chordata; class Mammalia; order Rodentia; family Caviidae; genus Dolichotis; species Dolichotis patagonum. The sequence continues at coordinate 7,737 of PVJX010003165.1, read as the reverse complement.
GGGCTGGCAGGCAGCTGGGCTGAATGTGCCAGGGCTCTCGTGTGTTCAGTGTGTAGCTTTTACACACTCCATACTGTTTCTAGTGTACCACAGTCCTGCTGGGCTTTTGGTTTTCACTTTTGTTTTTTTGCTGTGCTGGGGATGGTATCCAGGGCCTAAGGCCAGTGCTTCCCCGCAGCTGCCCCACCCTGTCCTGCCTGCTTGGGTGCCAGGGTGCACCCTGCCTCTGCTCCTCTGGACAGATGGCGCCTGGTATGCAGCTGGGGAGGCAGGTGGGCGCTCACTCAGGGCGGGGCGGGGCGGGTCCCAAGTTCCCTTCGTGAACTCTGGCAGCTCCTCCTGCTTTGGGCCAAGCCGGATCCCGATCCTCAGAAAGCTTCTAGTTTCAGTGGAGAGTTAAGGCTTTTCTAGTTTGAGGGAGAAGGTTTGTTTTTATGCACAGAAGAGCTGATACACACATAACCCCATTTCATGGCAACTGCTGGTCTTCTCTTTCCTGGGCTGGCTAGTGAGTATAGGCATGGGGTGCAGGGCGTTGTCTGCTGGTGGTAGCAGATGGGTCTCCTCATTGCTGTCACAGTCCTGATGGTGTCTCCAGCCTTCTCGAGCTCCCAGTCTTCTGAGTTGACCCCTGTGAAGGCCAGGGTAGTGGAGATCCTCTTTGGCCCTGTCTTTGATAACTCTGTAGGGTCTCTGAGTTGTTATCTTCCATGAGGCGAGGCGAGGCGAGGTGGAAGTGGCACTGACCCTGTTCCGAGCCTGTACGGTATGCACTGCAAGGGAACGCCCCTTTGTCTCACCGCTGCCCCCAGCTGGCCAACCTATGCTGTGCTCTGCTTGCGCTGGCTCTGTTCTTTGGACAGCCTGAAACAGCTGAGTGCGTGTTGGGTGGTCCTGGGGCTGCAGGGACTTGCGGAGGCTGTGCGGGCTTGCAAAGGATGGTGGGCTCTGCTGCTGGTACAAGATGAGCTGTTCTGCACCAGAAGGAAGAGAACTCTGAGACTGTGGGTCCTCTGTCCTTGCAGTGGTGAAAGACAGTGGAGGTCCATATCAGGCACAGTCCTGGTATGGCCTGACATGGGTGGCTGGGTCATTTGCTTATTAGACCTCCCCACCTTACCATGTTCTCTCTGCTGCCCAGCAACACTCAAGGACTCGTTCACCTGCGTTGCAATGTGAAGCCGCCTGTGCCCTGTGACTCGGTGGTATAGCACCTGCCCAGCTCTTGAGCGAGTAGAGTTACAGAGGCTGTCAGGAGCAAGGAGCCAGGTGCAGTCCTGGCGCGCAGATATTATAAGGATGGTTAAAAATAAAGGCATGCCCCGCTCTAGGTGCCAAATGTCTCCGGTGCTGGACTTCAGAGGGTCTGTGGCTTGGGGGTGTGGCCTGGGTTCACATACTGGTTTAGAGCCCTGACCCTTACAGTTGGCCCACCCGAAACCTTGCCAGAAATGCAGATTCCTGGCTCTGTGTGGGCAGTGATCTGTGTCACAGGCCTCCCAACAGGCTCAGATGGCCCTGGGCAGCAGTGGACAGTTGGCCTGACTTGGGGTGCTCCAAGAAGTGGCCCCTCTGGTCCCTGCTTAAGCCCTCTCATGCCTTGTTGGGTGGACTCTGCTCTGTTCCAGGAAGATGACAACTGGACGGGGCAGCGAGATTCAATCTTTAGGAAAAAATAATTTGTGCTGTTTGAATGATGTGCAGAAAGAGCAGGATCTGAGCGGGGTGTGGGGCCAGCAGCCGCCAGCACTCGGTGCCTCTCCACATTGTTGCTCTGTGGCATGTAAACTCAGGTACCCAGACCTGCAGAGCGGAGGACAGAGGCCCAGGGCACACTGTGACTGCTCGGGCTCAAGGCTTCTGGCTCACCCTGAGGCCTGGCTCGGGCCACTTCATTGACGTTTCCACTGCTGGCTCACTGAGGCCCAGTGCTGCTTTTTCCTGCACTCCTGGAATGGAGCCGGCTGTCCTTTCCTGAACAATGGCCATTTTCATGAGTTCCGCTTCTCCTGGGCCTCGTCGTGCACAATGGCCCCTTGTCTCTGCCATGTGCTCAGGCGACGGGCCTTATGGACCTGTCTGGGTGGCTGTGATCACATATTTACAGTTGGTGTAGCGCGCTAGCTGAGTGGAGCTTATGTCAGAAAAGTGAAGACTGGGAGCGGACCAGAGACGGAACGTTGGGTCCTGGTAGAGGCGGAGGCCAGAACACCCTCTGGGTGGGCGAGGGGGCCCCTTGCGGAGGAGCTGGAGCCTCTCTCTCTGCCCCTGCTGTGGCACCGCACTTCCTTCTGGGCTTGAGGTGGAGGAAGAGACAGAGACAGGCAGAGACAGAGACAGAGAGAGTAGCAGTAGCTGTTGCAGTAGCTGCTGCCTCCCCGGCCCTGGCCAAGAGCTGGCACCTTTCCTGAGGACCTCGCTGAGCCAAGCCTCACTGACCGCGCCTGACCCCGCCTGCCTGCAGGTTGAGCAGGTCTCAGCTGGCCAAGCGCAGAGGTGACCGTGAAAACTCAGCCCTAGGCCTTCTGCTTCCTCTGTGACTGGCTGCGGGCTCACCGCTTTGTCCCTACGGACGGTGTGCCCACCCCTGACCCCACCTGAGGCCAGCACGGATCTCCGGCTGTACAAAGGTCCACTTCGGATTTCAGTGGGTAATTCTGCTCCCTGCTTTCCTCCAATCCATTCCTCCCTCTTCCCTGAGCCCAGCTTCCTGGCATCCTCGAAGTGTGGAGGGTGTGGGATATGGGTATGTGACATGGACCACGTGTGCTTTCGGGGCCCTCTCCGGCAGTCATGGTCCCTGTCGTTTTCCCAGGGCTCCTTGTATGCCAGTGCTGTGCACATAGTGGGTGACATCACCAGTGAATACCCAGCAGCTGCAGAGCGCCTCGGGCCTGGCTCCTCGGCTGCCCTGTTATGTCTTGTGCTCTGCGCGGATAAACTGAGGCATAGGGGAAATAGGTCGGAGCTGCACAGGGAGAGACCTGAAGGCCAGGGCTGGAGCATGCTGTGTTTCAGCAGGTGGTTGGGAGGACGGGAGGTGCCCTACTTGTGCTGTGGTGCTGGTATGGTTCTGTGTGTCCAGGGTTCACGTGCCGGGGCCTGGTCCCTGGGGGATGTGAGAAGTGGGGACCAAGCAGGGTCCTGTGCATGGCCTGTGTCACTGGGGAGCTGCCTCTGGAGAGCCCTGAGCTCCAGGAGAGCCCAAGATGGGCTGCCCACGCCTGGGAGCCAGGTAACGCTTCTCCGCGTGGCTGCCGGGCCTTGGGGTCCGGGCCCTGTGACCAGAGCAGAAGCACCAGGTCCCTGCGCACTGGCTGCTGGCCACATAGCCAGGCTGGGGCCCACGGCCTCCCTCCACTGGGCCCACAGAGAAGAGCTCTTTAAGATTGTTATTTATACGCACAGCCCGTTTCCCTTTTACCACTGACACGCCTACTTTCAGATGGTTGAAAATTTTCAGAAGTATTTTCTGTATGGGGATTCTATGCATGGTGGAAAACAGAAGTAACATGGTTGTTTTATTCACTTAGGCAGGTACAGAGTCAGCAAGAGGGGAACCAGTTCCCCTCCTCATGGCCTCAAGGGTCTCTGAGTGTTTGTTAGTGTATCACTTGTGTCCATCCACAACTGCCTACTCTTTGTGCATATGGTACTAGAGATGGGAGCCAGGTGTGCGCTACCACTAAGCTGCATCCTTGGCCTTTTAAAAACATTTTTTTTTTTTTATCGGTACCAGGGATTGAACTCACGACCGTGCGCTTACAAGGCAGGCGCTTATGCCGCTGAACTAAATCCCCAGTCCTTAAAAACATTTTTTATCTTGAAACAGTGCCTGCCAAGTTACCCAGGCGGGACTTGAACTTGTGATTCTCCCTCCTCAGCCTCCCTGAGTGCTGAGACAAAGTCATAGACTTTTTGTTTTGTTTTGTTTTTTTGACCCAGGCTCTTACTATGTAGTTCAGGCTGATCCTGACCTCACTGTGTAACCCAGGCTGGTCTTGAACTTGTAGTAATCCTCCTGCCTCAGCCTCCCAAGTGCTGGGATGACAGGTATGCAGCACCACACCTGGCCAGAAGTCATAGACTTTGAGAAATTTTTATTTTTAAAATTATACAGCAGAACAGACTTTAGGAGATTCTACTTTTTCAATTTTAATTGTTCATTGGTATATTTTAGGTACACGTAACGATCACATTCATCATAGGAAATTAGTGGTTGTCTGTACATGATGTACCTTGATTCTTTTCTTTTTTCCCCTGTTCCCGTCCCCTCTTTATTTACAAAAGCTTTGTTTCCATTGTTTAGGTCTTGGGCTTTTTTCTTTTTGAGTGCAGTTCCGTGACTCCAGACATACGCATGCTGTTGTGGAGACCAGCGCGCAGAGCAGCCTCACAGCCCGGGGACCCTGTGGGCCTTGTCCCGTTCCTCTGCAGCCCCCTCCTTTTAAAAGTCTTTGTGAAACCTTTGTGAATAGCAGCTTTGCTGAGACCTAGCCCTGTGCAGTGCCTGCATCTCAGGACTGGCATCCAGCGCTCTCTGTGTGTCCCCAGGGCTGTGTGGTCAGCCCTGTGGCCATTTTAGGACACTTTCACTGCCCCAGAAGGAAACCTGTGTTCATCCGAGGTGACCCTGCTTCACCCAGCACTCTGCCCCGGCCCCTGCTGACCTCATCCTGTGCCTCAGTTCTCCGACTGGACGCTCCCACGGGTGCATCCACAACACACGGTCCTTGGGCCGGCTTCTGTCTCATCTCCGCACCTGTGCCTTCCCTGTCAGCTTGCATCCTGGCCCGTGGTTGTATTTGATTCATGCGTCCACCGATGTGCTGGCTGCTCTGAAACATATTGCCTGGGTGTCCAAAGACGAGCGTTTTGTTGCCATCAGTAGCGGAAGAGCTGCGAGTGGAATCGCTAGGCCGCATGGGGACCCTGTAGTCAGCCTGGGGAGGAACTGCCAGGCTGGGTGCCCACTGCTGGGCCCACTTGGATCCTTTCCAGCAGCATCTGCTTCCCAGGGCTCCCCAGCTCTGCCACTTGCTGTCACCTGTCTGACTTCGGTTTTTAGCTCCCCGAGGGACTGTTGTGTTGCGTGTCTCTTCTTGTGTTTCTTGTCGGGCTTCAGGGCCATCACATCCTAGATCAGCATCTTTAAACATGTTCTTAAGTATTTCAGCATGAACAGACTTTCTCTGATTTTAGTGATTTTAAATTGTGTTGAGCAAACCTATGAACTGTTAGTAGATGATTTCTCTGAGGCGAATATCAGGAAGTAGGAAACGGAAGGCATTCTTTTTGTCCTGTTTACTCAACTATTGGGGAAAAGGGGGGAATAATCCTGTTTTTTAATGTTGTCCCAAATGCAACTCTTAAGTATGCAGTTTTCCTATCTTAAGCTTCAAGTGCATGCCATATTGGGATACAATATTGACTTGTTTTATATTTCTTGGAAATTCCCGGTCCTCAGTGTTTCTCTGGCCCTGATTGTAATCAAATACTGCTCTGCATCTTTTTGACAGTGATACTTTTACGCTTAGGCTGTCCATTCACAGATCAAAGGTTTAAAGAAAAACCCTGCTTAAGAGACCGAGTTTGGTCCGAGGAGGAGCGGGTTCAGATGGCCAGGGCCAGCCTGGAGCCTGAGTCACGCTCTGCTGCTATTAATAGGCTCGTGGTGAAGGGCACCTTCTGCCACCTCCCTGCCCAAGCCCGGTGGCATCTAGCAGGCTGTGTCCCAAGGGTAGGGATGGTACATTTAAGGTGTAGTGATTGAAGCCGTTCTGAACTTCTCTCTGGTGTCCAGATACCCTGATGCCCAGGAACATGGACTACTCCTGAGTGGACATAGTTGTGCTGGGGCGCCCTGGGGGCCGGAGACCATTCAGTGCCTGTGTTTTCCTCAGCAGGACTACAGGCAGCCTAGGGTGCTTCTGGAGGAAGGGAAAAACGGAGGATGGGGGGAGGAAAGAGGCGAGGGAGGAAAGGGGGGAAGGTGAGAGGGAGGAAGGATGGGAGGGAGAAAATTAGCGAGGAGGAAGAAATGGAGGGAGAGAGGAAAAGGAAGGCAAGGAGGGAAGACAGAAGGAAAGAAAGAAGAGTAGAAAGAAGGAAACATGGAGGGAGGGAGGAGAGGAGGTGACTGTCCGCCACACCTCTGCTGGCACACTGTCTCGCCAAGGGAAGCAGCCCTGCTCCCTGCAGTCTTTACAGTTTGCCTGGATGGGACACCCCTCACTGCAAAGCTGGCCTCTGCCCTGCCAGCTGTGGCGTGAGCCTGGGCCTGGTACCCTCGGAAGCTGGCCACCTAGAATGGCTGCTGGGGTTCTTCCCCGGGCCACCATGTGCCATCTGCAGCCCCTTGTTGGGGACCCAGCTGCTGCCCGAGGCCAGGCGTGGGCTGGCCTTGTACTTCCTCTCCATAAAGTGCCCTGTGACCTTGGGGCTCGCTGCCACCGCACCCACACCTATGCAGTTTGTTCTTACTCCTGTGTGTTTAAAGAAACCAGAAAATACAACCGACGAAAAAGAGTTTTAGTTTAACACCAATAAAATGGAACACACTGCTCCACAGGCTTCCATTGGCCCCCAGCTTGGGCTGCCTCCTCCTCTCCCCGTGTGCTTTGCCCACTCTGGCTCCGTGGCCACTGGGACTCCTCTGCCTGCCAGCCCGGTGCGAGGCGGCTTTGTCACATTGAGTTTCAGTGGTCCTGTCTGACATGGCCACTTTGCTGGGCACCTGTCCTCTCGGCTGCCTGAAGCCGTATGTGCAGGGATGTCTACCTGAGGATGGGCAGAGGACTGAGGGCGGTAACGACAGTCTCAGTCACCAGCACAGGGTAGGGCAGGATGGGGTGGGTTCGAGTTTCCATGCACGTGCTGTGGATGGGTAACACAGCTCAGACTGGCCTGGAGCTCTGACCCTGGAGCTCTGGTGGTCCCCGGCCTTGGTCTCCCAAGTGCTGGGACGATGGGCACGCCCCACTGGCGCTGCCCTTTGTCTTAAAGACACTCGACCTGTGCATGTGGTGGTGAGCTGAGAGGCTGCAGTGGGTGGCAAGGGCAGTGGGTGCTGCATGGACCTCTGTGAGAATTAGTGTCTCACGGTCACACGTGTGTGGGTGGGCACCCTCTTCTGTAAGACACACTGGATTTCAGAGTTTAAACGAGGTACACATCCCTTCAGAACACCATCTGAAACGTGTGTGGTGACTTTGAGACAAGGTGCACTTTACAGGTATATGTGTGTGGGGATACACGTGTGTGCATACATGCATACTTGTGATGGAAGTGGGCCTTGGGCTACACAGAACTTATACATAGGCCCCTGTGCATGTGGGTTTTCTAGTCTTTCCTCATGGATTCCACAACAAACTCTTGCAGGCAGTAGCTGGGTAGACTGCGGCAGTTTCAGCCTGTATCTGCAGGAGTCCTTAGTGCTTCCTGTGGCCCTTCTGTGTATTCCTGTAACAACATGGGTGTGGTCACATGATTTTCTTTAATATCTGTGTTGTAGTTTGAAAAATCACTTAGCTCAGAAAGATATTATTTTCTAGGAAAAAAGTCAAGTGCATGACTTCAGTGTTGAGACATCTAGTGATGGCAGAGAACATTTTAGGCTAGGTGCTGGGTGTTAGGTTATTGTCTGTGACATGGGCATTCTAGGCTAGGTGCTGGGTGTTAGGTTATTATCTGTGGCAGGGATGTTCTAGGCAGGGTGCTGGGTGTTAGGTTATTATC